>JACEIK010006221.1:75263-94704 GCA_018107945.1 Datura stramonium | reverse complement strand
TTCCTACAATTTACATGAGAATGTACAAACATTGTTGGATAAACAAGGCAAAAATGATGCTTTTGAGTATCACTTGGGCATATAAATATGCCCCAGATCAATGATTGGGTATTCCTTAAAGTGTCGCCGATGAAGGGCGTGATGAGATTTGGCAAGAAAGGCAAGCTTAGCCCGAGGTTCATTGGGCCATATCGGATCATCCGAAGGATAGTCCGAGTGGCATATGAATTAAAGTTACCTTCAGAGTTAGAGTCTGTTCACCTGTTATTTCACGTGTCTATGTTGCGAAAGTGTATAAAGGACCCGACCCGAGTTGTGCCCATTGAGGATGTCCAAGTTACTGAGTACTTAGCCTACGAAGAAATCCCGATTGCAATATTAGATAGACAGGTTCATAGACTGAGAACTAAAGACGTCACCTTTGTTAAAGTGTCGTGGAGGAACATAAACAAAGAAGAAATGACCTGGGAAGCTGAGGACAACATGAGATCTAGATATCCTCACATGTTCCAAGATTGATTCAGATTATACAATTAAGGTGATATTGTTATCCAGTTGTCATTTTGCTACTTATGTTATTAGTACTATCTAATTAGCTACCTCTCTGTGATGAAATAGTTGTTTATAGCGTCCTGTGAGACACCTATGTTGGACTTTTCCACGTTTCAAGTTTCCGGATAGTCCATATTATAGAGAGGACTCTGCCAAAATTTTTCTAAGTATTAGCTAAAAGAGTTAACTCCTTTAAGCCTAAAAATGACATTCAAGGACGAATGTTCCTAGGGGGGGGGGAAGATATTACACCCCGTAAAATGCTACGGTTAGTAGGAATATGCGTGGATTTGTGATGAATAAAGAGATCTTGACGAGTGTATGGAAAACTTCGGAAGCGAGGTCGGACGGGACTAGTGCGGCGCGCCGGGCCTGCTGGAGCCATGAGAGGTGCAGCGCGGCAGGGAGACTGGCGCTATGGGCAGCGTGGAGCGTCCTCCCCTGCCACCGCCCTTAGTATATATAAGTCCCTTCTTTCACTTTGAATCAATTGCAAACATATCCCTACGGCTAAGTAGAGAGGGCGCGTGAATTTCCAATATATTTTCGTCCGATTACGCTACCAAACGCCGTCCAAACATAAATTAACTTTGAGTAACGAGTTCTAAGCCTACAATAAGCATTACTACGAAGTTATTTCTCAAAAATTCACTCGGAAAATCGGAGCTCCACTGGGTAAAAGTTGTCAGGATTGTTTCAAATTGATTCCTAATCGGACACAGGCATTAGGTAAGCACTTCTCCCTTCCGAACTCTCGAGAAATTATGGGTTTTTGCCGAGTTATTCGAAGTTGAATTATAGTAAATATTAGTATCAAAAGTTATCGTTATTTTCCTAATTTAGTATTGAAATTAGCCCTATTCTCTCAGTATCAGGGCTGCAATGGGATAGAACCACTGGTTATAAGTCGAAACTTGCCAGTCTAATGAAAGTTGGCACTCGAGGTATGTAAGGCTATCCTTTCAGCAAGTTACGTTCTTCGTAAAGTTAGTACGACTTGTGTGTCTATAGTATTTCATAGTAAACCTATTGGGATCAGTTGTTATGAATTAAATTGAGATGATAACGACGATATAAAAACCCTCTTCAGAGTTAACCTTAGCCAGTTCGATTGTTGTATACAATATTTGGGGTTTGAGTGTTGTTGCCTATAAAATTATGTTTACAAGAGTAGTATAATGTCCTAAGGGACTAGAGTGAGGCCGTGAGGGTCGTATCCAATTTTCAGAGCTTCTATTATGACTCATAGACGAGCCAAGGCTCGGGGTCTAGCTATAGAAGTTATATTATAGCCCATAGTTGAGCCAAGGCTCGGGGCTCAGCTATAGCAGCTACAGTATGATCCATAGTTGAGCTAAGGCTCGGGATCTAGTTACAACAGCCTCATTATGACCCATATTTGGGTCAAGGCTCGGGGTTCAATTATAAGAGATTACATTATGGCCCATAGTCGAGCCAAGGCTCGGGTCCCAGTTACACGGCCCAGACAGCTCAGACACAGATACAACTATAGGAGCCTATCTAGCTTAGACGCAGTTTCAGAGAACGAACATTCTTGAGTTACAGTATGTACGAAGCTTCAGTAGCCAGACAGTAGAGTGTACATTATTTGTACTTGTCGGGGCTTATGGGGGCCTAGGTAGATTATTCTGTGTTGTTTGTACCTTTAAGGCTTATGGGGGCCCGATTAGGTTCTTGTTTGTGTATGTATACTTGTTAGTTAGATGTTTAGATGGTGAGATCGTTCAGGTTAAACTCTTACCCTTCTTCATGATTACTTTAGTTTTATCAGCTTTCATTCAGTTATCATTTTACTACCTTACATATTCGATACATATTGTACTGACGCCCATCTTCAGGGTGCTGCATTACTTTCCTACAAGTGCAGATAGACACAGTTTGGGACCCTCTTAGTCATCAGCTGCAATTAACCATTTGTTCAGCTCCCTTCCTCCAGAGTTGGTAGTTAGAAGAGGTTTGTTCTTTTGTTGTATAGTTTACAGGTAGGTCGGAGCCCTGTCTCGACCATTATTCTACTCTTAGAGGCTTGCAGGCTACAAATTTCTAGTGGTTAGCTTTTGTTGTTGGCTGTGTGGAGCCTATTTATGTTTATTTCGTGTGATGGCCGTGTGGGGCCTTGTTTAGCTATCAGTTAGCGGCCTTGTCGGCTATAGTGTAATTTAGTTTCCTGATTTCATTTCAGTTATAACTAGACAACATGGTGGTCTTGTCGGCCCGCATAGGATCCTTGTTTTTGTGTTGGTGGTGATTAGCTGTTTCTTTTACAGGTGGCCTTGTCGGCTAAAGGCTATATTTACAGCCAAGATATAGCTCATCAGTTTCTTGATTTAAGTTATAGGCGTGCACCAGGCCAACTAGGATAGTCTAGATCCCAGTGCGACACTAGGTTCCAGTCATGCTTCCCAAGGTGGGGCGTGACAGAATGTTCCCAAAGGGGAGATATTGTAATACCTCAGAAGCCCTTAGATTAGACCCAGGAGTTGAAACAGAGAAAAATTAAAATCTAGCATCAAGTCACAGAACGACTCATATTGTGACCCGTGGGGTAGACCACGAGTTGTGAGATGACTCGTGGTGAGTATCAGGGTGTGAAATTTGAATTAGGGATTTAGGGTCCCCACGGACGTGACCACGAGTCGTGGTCAGACCCCATGACTCATTGAGTCAGTCGTGGGCAATAATTTTGAGAAGGGGGGAGAGGAGTGGCAGTGTACCCTATGAAAGCTCCCCACGAGTCATGGTCGGTCATCACGATTCATGGGGAGGATCATGAGCAACATGATGGAGCTAAATGAAACCCTCAAGATGGTGTACTTGACGGATCATTCCACGAGTCGTGGCCTGGAGTAACGAGTCATCCAGTCCCTTGTGGGGACTGACAGTCAGTAATTTCCTACAAATTTGGTAAGGGCTTTTCCGTAATTTCTATGATCCTAAGGCATAAACTATGTCATTTTAAGCTATGAATAGTAGTTTTAAGAGGGGAAAACCTATTCTAAGTCATTCCTATTCATGCATGCAAAGTTAGAGAGTTAGAGAGGTGATCAAGCTTGTTCTCCTTCAAGTTCTCTTCAATTCTTCCTTGGCCAATCAGAGAAGTGAAAGAATTAGCTATAATCAGGTATGTAGGGTTATGAATGGGTGACTTTGTTCACACCCATGCCCAATTCCCCTCTAATTTATGAAATTTATGAGTTGATTCTATGATGTTTTAACCCGATGCATGAAATTCCTAAGTCTCTACATGGGTATGATCTAAATGAATTTCTACTATCGAATTATGATTTATGGGCAAGGTTTACGATGTTTTCAATGAAAATCATGTTTCAAGCTTTATAAATTAAAATGCCCAATTATGAGAAGTTCACGAAAGTTGAGATTTATGATGAATGTTCTAGTATGATGAGATATATAGGATGGAAAGCATATTTTCAAGTTACCCATATTTAGGATCATGTTTTCAAGTGAATTATGTATTTTCAAGAATGTTAAAGTATTGGGCCATGCCCATATGATTCAAGTATGATTATGATTTCGCTGATTTAGCTTACCACATGATTTTGGAGCAAAGACTCCCATTTATGTTCAACTTGTGATATGGTTTGAGCCAAGGCTCCTCATGTATGATTCAGATTTGTGCACTCATGATTATTCAGCTTCGTTGAAAAATGATGGAGAGCATATGCATATTTTTGAGAGTAGTGTCTAGCACCGAGTAGGCTATGGGTCAGTCCACCCTATGCTTCAGAACTACGCGCCAATTTAGGTATGATCAGATTATATTGGGACCTCCTATGTGAGCTATCCCCTGCCCTGATTGGGCCACGAGCTTGATTTCGATATCATGGTATCATACTTAGCCTTGGCAAGGCTTTGGATGGCTCTACCCACTTGAGTGTGATAGTTGGTACCATGTAAGCTCTATCATGGTATGTCAGTTAAAAGACGAGTCTCCCATTATTCCTCATAATTTCAATTATGCATGTTCATCAATCATATTGTATATATNATATATATATATATGTTCTAAATAAGGTTTGACCCAATGTTTAGCTTTATTTATGACTATCAAATTTCAGCTTTGGGTCAATCGATTCAGTTAAGATGTTATGTTATGTTGAGATCGTGCTTTCAGAAAGATAGTATACAAGCCATATTCTCATATTATTACTTTGTTTATGTTTTACATTATGCCTGTTTTAAATGATTTTACTTATTTAAGCAGTTTTACTTACCTTGCACACTCGGTACATTTCATGTACTTACCGCATACTCTATGTTGTATCGTTTCAAGATACAGGCTCCGACACTCATTCTTAGCCCCAGTAGTAGCCAGTTTTGAAGTTAGCATCTAGCATAGTGGTGAGTCCTCATCTCCATAGGACTATTCACTTTCAGATATTGATGTACTTTCAGTTTCAGTATTAGAGAGTTACTGGGGTCTTGTCCCATCAACTCATCAGACTTAGAGACTTTTCAGACATTAGAATGTATTCAGCTTCAGATTCGTGTATTTTTGATGTTATGCTTAGTTTAGACTTCCGCTAAGATTATCATGTTATTTCTTACGCTTTATTGATTGAGTTAGATGAATGTTCATGACATGGGTCGACTTGGGGTCTCTCGGGGCTCCTTGTCCCATTTCTCGATCCAGATCTTTATTCGGGTCGTGACACATAGTCTTTCAGCAATTCTAGCCAACGCTGCCGCAAATTTAATTCTTTTTGTGTGAAGATATACTGGAGGCTTTTATGATCCGTAAAGATATCTACATGAACACCTTACCTGTGGACTTGACGACTCACGTAACGACTCGTGGTNCTTTTATGATCCGTAAAGATATCTACATGAACACCATACAAATAGTGTCTCCAGATTTTTAGAGCATGAACTACTGCCGCCAATTCTAAATCATGGGCGAGGTAATTCTTTTCGTGCTTCCTTAGCTGCCTCGAAGCATTGACAATCACCTTGTCATGTTGCATTAGAGCACACACTAACCCAATGCCTAAAGCATCAAAGTATACGGCATAGCCCTCTGACCCTTCTGGTAAAGCTAATACTGGTGCAGATGTCAATCTATTATTCAGCTCCTGGAAACTCTGCTCACAAGCCTCAGTCTAGTGGAATTTAGCTGCTTTCTGAGTCAATATTGTCAATATCGTTGAGAATCCTTCCAAACCTTCTGTAATACCCAGCTAACCCTAGAAAACTATGAACCTCAGTTGGAGTCGTGGGTCTAGGCCATGTTTTTACTGCCTCAATTTTCTACAAGTCAACCTGGATACCTGCATCTGACACCACATGGTCCAAAAAAGCTACAGAATTTAACCAAAACTCACATTTAGAGAACTTCACATATAACTGATGGTCTCTGAGGACCTGGAGTACTGTTTGTAAATGATCTCTATGTTTGGATTTCGAGCGTGAATACACCAGAATGTCATCAATAAACTATCACAAACAAATCTAAATATGGCCTGAAGATATTGTTCATCAAATCCATAAACACTGCTGGGGCGTTCGTCAATCCGAAGGACATGACCAAGAATTCAAAATGACCATACCTGTTCTTGAAAGTTGTCTTCGGAATGTCTTTCTCCCGGACTCACACCTGATGATACCCTGACCTTAATTCGATTTTGGAGAAATATTTCACCTCTTGTAGCTGATCAAATAAATCATCTATCCTTGGAAGAGGATATTTACTCTTAATTGTGACTTTATTCAACTGCCGATAATCTATACATATTCATAGGGAGCCATCCTTCTTTCTTATAAACAAAACCGCACCCCACGATGAAGCACTAGGCCTGATAAAGCCCTTATCTAACAAGTCTTTCAAATATTCTTTCAATTCCTTCAGCTCGGCAGGAGCCATTCGATATGGAGGGATGAACATAGGTTGTGTATCTGGTGGCAGATCGATAAAGTAATCGATCTCACGCTCTGGGGAATACAAGAAAACTCATCTGGGAATACATCCGAAAATTCACTGACAACAGAAACGGATTAAAGAGTCGGGGATTCTTCTGCATATCCCGAACCCTAACAATGTGGTAAATGTAGCCCTTTGTTATTAGCTTCCTCGCCCGAAGATAGGATATAAACCTACCTTTTGGCGTGGTTGTATTACCTTTCCATTCTCACACTATCTTTCCGGGAAAATGAAATCGGACAGTCTTGGTCTAGCACTCTACATTGGCATAATATAGTGCTAGACAATCCATGCCCATAATTACATCAAAATCTATCATTTCTAGCTCCACAAGATCTATTAAAGTCAACCCACAACCTCTATTGTACAACCCCGATAAATCCTCTTAGCAATAATAGATTCACCCACGGGTGTGGATACAGAAAATGGTCACTAAAGCAAATCTGGTGTTATACCAAATTTTTGTGCCACTAATGGAATAATATAAAATAGAATAGAACCTGGATCTATCAAAACATAAACTGGGTGAGAGCAAACATCTAGCATACCTGTCACAACGTCTGGTGACGACTCTGACTCCTGTCGTCCTGGTAAGGCGTAACTGCGATCCAGACCACCGCCCGAACTGGATGCCCCAAATCTACCTCTACCTCTCCGGCTGAAGGTGCTGGGTAATATGATCCTGCTGAGTACCTATTCTGCTGGTCCCGATTACTCAAATCTCTGGTCGGACAATCCCTCATCATATGACCCTCTTGCCCATAAGCATAAAAAAAAGTAGAGTTGTATATATACCTCCCAAATTACTGTCGACTGCAAATCCTACAATGCAGTGTAACATTCCTACTCTAATTTGAACCTTTCTGCTTCTGCGAGCCTGACGCTCGTGAACTCTCTCTGGGACCTGACTGTCCACGATGATCTGCCCTGCTGCTGCAGAGGCAAAGGTCTAGGTGGCCTACCTGGCAACCGAGGTCTGGGCCCCCCTTGAAACTCAGCTTGCAAATCATTGGATCTAGCCCTCCGGTGTTGCTCCCAACTTACCCTCTCAGCCTCATACTGGCGTTTTCTGAATCCCTCTATGTTCTGAGCAAATGCTTGAATGCGCGAAATATCCATGTCCTCACGCAAGGTAGCTGTAATACAAGCCTCCACATATTCCGTAGAAACACCCATGATAAACAGGTGTACCCTAGCTGATATAGTATCAACAAAAGATGGTGCATATCTTGCTAAGGAGTCAAACCTTAGTGCGTACTCCCGAACGCTCATTCTGCCATGCTCCATATGTAAGAACTAATCCACCCGAGCTTGTCGGATCTCTCGAGGCAGATATTGTTCTAGGAAGGCCTCCAAGAAACCCGACCAAATAGGTGGGGGTACATCTCTGCCTCTGGACCTTTCCTAACTCTCATAACACAGAATTGCTATATCTCGTAGATGAAACACTAGAAACTCAACCGACTCTGTGGACGAGGCGTGCATTACCCTGAATATTCACTGCAACTGGTCTTAGAAGTCCTGAGGATCCTCTCTGCGATCTGTCCCCATAAACTACAGAGGACTCAAAGCGAGAAACTCACAGACCTTCGAACTCCCAAGACCTTCAAAAACAACGGGCACCACTGACTGGCGCTGAGCGGCCATCATCTGAGCCAACATATAAACCGCGCTCCTAACCTCCTAATCTGATGGTATAGGAATGATTGGGGGTGGAACTGATGTATATGCTGCCCTAGGGAGGTCTCGATGTGGCATAGAATGCCGGGGAGATCGAGGTGATGTCTCCCTCTCGCCCTCAGGTCGGGCCAGCTCTGACTGTGGCACCCTGCTAGTGCCCTCCCCTACCACAGTATCCAACTCCCGACTAGTCGTGGTCTATCATGCATCAGACATTTTCTCTATAGATAAGCAGAACAACATAAACTTAGGGATTCAACCCTCTACAACATAGCTCTATAGCACACTAGAGAAGGAAAACGGGTAACCACGCTGTCATGCCTTGTAGCCACCTGCCTATAGAATGTGGTGCACAACATACCTATAGACAAGACTCTACTAGACACGGCTTGCAGAATCCCTAGGAACGATGTTGCTTTGATACCAAGTTTGTCACACCCCATCTTAAGAGGCATGACTGGCACCTAATGCCACACTGGGACTTGGGCTAACCTGACTGAGCATATGCACCTCTGGTGCCTTCCAATGACTCAAAATTAAGAAAACAAAAAGCTATATCTCAGCTGTAAACATAGCCTCAGGCCGACAAGGCCACATAGTAAACTTGTAAAAGAAAACAGCTAACCTAGAAGACATAATAATAAAAGGACCCTATGCAGGCCGACAAGACTACCATGGTGTCTAAGCCATATCAAAAGAAAAACAGGAAGTCATATATAAACTATAGTCGACAAGGCTGCTAACTGATAACTAAACTATGCCCCACATGGACAACACACAAAATATAACATACATGGCCCCACACGGCCAACAACAACCAACAACTAAGAATTGTAGTCCGCAAACCTCTAAGAGTGAAATAGTTGTCGGGATAGGGCTACGACCTACCCAAAAGCTGTATAATAAAATGAGCAAACCTTTCTAACTAACAACTCTGAAGAAAAGGAGCTGACTAATCTGCTAACCCTGGATAACTACTAAGGAGGTCCTGAAACATGTCTGTCCGTACCTACAGGCAAGTACGAGTTCCCCATATGTGCGCGTCAGTACAATATGTACTGAATATGTAAGACAATAGTCAAGGATAAATAGAAGTTGATACAAGAAATGAAAGTAAGCAATAAGAAGGATAAGAGCTTAACCTGAATAACCTCATAATTTGAAGTATAACTAGCAAGTAAATATACAAACAAGAACCTAACCGGGCCCCCATAAGCCTGAAAGGTACAATCAACACAGAATAACCTACCTGGGCTCCCATAAGCCCTAGCAAGTGCCAATCAGTCTATATACCCCTATCGATACCTCTGAGGCTCCATAAGTGACTGCAACTGTGTCTTAGACAAACTAGGCCCTCGTGAGGGTCGGTAATATCATCTTTGTCATAGAAGGAGTTCATAGAAGACTCCAGCATGGCCCAAAGGTTTTACTTTAGTCTCTTCAGACACTTAATAACTCTATAAGAAATTCAGTAGCTCATAAGCAATACAATAATTCCGAAAGCAATCTTATAGTTCTGTGAATGATAGCGGCATCGTGGCTTCGTAAGCATTAGCAGCATAATAGCTTCGTAAGTAGTTTATAGCTCCATAAGAAGTTTATACAACTAATAATCCCATAGCTATTCACAGTGAGAGGTTGTATGAAATATGATCAACCCCAACTAGGGATGCTATGCTACAACCTCAAATCTATTTGTAATGGCTAACTACAATATTCATATTTTTAAGTTACTACAGAAGTACAAGTTGTATCAATTTTACGACAAGAATAACTTGCCGAAGACATTAGCCTTAACATATATTAATCGACAATTTCTGTTCACCCAACCAGTTCCAACCTGAAGCTGGTAATTCCACCAAATTACAGCTCTTACGCTGAAAGAATAAGGCTATTTTCAATAATAGGAATGACTTAATAATAATATCTTTCAAATACATTAACTACAACTCAATCATTGTCCAGTTCGACTGAAATCTTACAAATTCCAGAGAGTTTAAAAGGTAGAAACGCTTACCTATTACTTGTAGCCACTTAGGAATCAATTAGAAGTGATTTCTACCACTTTTACTCGGCGGGTTCCTATACTTCGAGCGAGATTTCAAGAAATAACTCTGTAGGAATGTTCCTCATAGGCCTGAAACTCATTATCCAAGACGATTTTGCGTCTGAAAGGAGTTTAACGACGTAATTTTGCTAAAAACCAAAGAGGAGTTGAGAGAGAATAGTCTCAGGGTCGTGGTCTGTTTTAAGAAATGTTTTAAATGAAAAGGGACTTAACTTAAAACATATATATATATATATAAGAGGCGGTGGCAGGGGGCGCCGCCCATCTCGCCAGGCCAAGGGCGCGATGCACCAGCCATAGCGTCGGGCAGGCAGCACGGTGCCCAGTGCACCCAACATCTGTCTCCGGCCTCCTGCTCGCTTGACACTGTGCTTGTATACTCACCTCTTGAGCCCTTTTCCGTATGTTTCATACCCCAAAACTCTCAACATACGTACGTACGCATCGGTTAAATGATAGAAACTTATGGGGTGTAACAATACTTCTTTAAGAATACCTCTGAAAATTGAGTCTATGCTAAGTGAGGGGAACCAACTTGTCCAAAATTAATATAGGTCCTTTATCACTGCTTGGTGGCCTCACTATCTGAAAAGTAGTATAGTCAAATCCGTGCAACTCCACCAAACCGAGGTTATGCAACCTCTCATAACAATTGACCAAGAACTCATATGCATTCTTCTAAGGATCATCAGTGAAACACAGAGGACTTATCCTGATAAAGCGGTCGAACATCTTTTACTCCTCTATTGACATCATAGATCAAGCAACAACCTGGGGAGCAATAACTTGCACTAGAAAAACATCAATACGGGAAGCCATAACAATAGTCAGCTGCGTTCTAGGTGTCTAGAAACCTTACACCGACACCTTTTCAGTAGTTTAAGTCTTAACCTGCCATGTGAACTATATGGGGTGATAGGCATAACCCCCATTTGAGTCATACCCTCCAAGAAACTCAAGATGTGAACCATAGTGTCCCGTAATATCAATGTAGCCATAAAACCTGGTGGTGCCTGGGCTGGCCATCTCCTCGGGCTAATAAGCCTTATCCTTTATCTCAATCTAACTTAGGAGACACAACCCTAGTATGACCCTGAGAAGGTACATCAACTCGTGTTTTACCTCTGTCTTTGCCCCAGCCTCAGCCTCCACCCTTACCTTAACCCCATGCGGGGACCCTAGCTCTAGGTGTAGACTCTTCATGCCCTACCATAGGCAACCACATCTTCATCATCTGTGAGAGAATAAAATAAAAATTAGAACTCAAGAGATAATCACTACACACAATAAGGAGTCAAAGAAGAAAATTTTCCTAAAATATCCTATAGCCTCTCGGAGATAAGTACGAACATCTACATACCCATATGCAAAGCTCTATTAGTCATTGCTCTTATACTTGTGAGACTAGTGAACCTACTACTCTAATACCAAACTATCACGATCCAAAATTTCAAGTTGTGATGGCACCTACCCTCGCCCACTGGTAGGTAAGCCAATCCTTTACCCAATAAAATTATAATTAAGTAATTGAGAAAGTAAATAAAACAATAAAGAAAATGGTCTTGAAACCCAATTCTTAAGATAAATTCTAAAATGCAAAAGTAAAATAATATCACACCAATACAAGAGCTCTAAATAAATACAAACATCTCAAGATACACTGCTACCTAGATAGAGTAAAGATGGGGTAATGAAATAAACAGAGAGTCAAGCATTGATCTGAAAGCCAAGTAGCTCACTAAGACTTTTTGAAAAGTATTGCCTGGGATGATGAATCAATCAAGTTTGCTAGAGCTAGGCTCTGCATCAAAAGATGCAATAAGAGTGGAGTGAGCATAAAATACAGGTACTCAGTAGGCATCATTGGCCGACCGAGCAAAGACATTAACTATACCATTAAAGTATACTATAACCCATGCATTTTCAAAAAATATCCTAGCAATTCCATAAATAACAATTGAAAGGAACTAGTCAAGACGATAAATAAAGTATGTACAAAATGCAATGTAATGGGCAATGATACTATTGATACACACCCCCTCCACATAATACGTTGTGGGTTAGGACCTATAGGGTACTCGCGAGGTCCATAACAATCAGGCTCATATTGAACCAGGACTTACCATACACACCGGGACCGTACAGAATTGGGACTTAACACACACACACCAATCTAGCCCATCTGACTTACCAAAGATCAATGAAAAGTATTTGGAAATAGTTCTCAATGGATAAAACATTTCTTTCTAAAACCTCATTTTTTTCATAATACCAATATCATGATCCATGAAAATGAGTATGCATACATAAACACATCAATATAATAAGTTTTAAAGAAACAAAGATATAATATAGTATGACAATCGCACCATAATTACCATAGGATACAGTCTCCTCAACCATGAATCTACTATCAACTCGTGCCTTCAGGCCATGTTTCATTAATTTACGAAACTTTCTATTAATACAATATCCGTTCTGGCAAACTACTCCTCATAGACAATAAGATGACAAAGAGAGTGAAACTCAATCACGGATGCAATTACAAGTCATGTCTATTAAGTAAGTACTCACATCAAATTTTACAAGCACAATCAACAATTTCATTAATCAACCTGACATGTGCCTAACCTATCACATGCCTTATATAATAAATCACCATTCAAGCCAAATCTAAAGAGAGTAAGTCATAGGCATCATTTGTTCTCATTAAGATTAAGACGTCTGAATCTGAATGCACATATGAATGATTAAGATGTTATCTCTAGATTTGAACATTGAATAATTAAGACTGTTTGTTTTTCAATATCTGAATATACATATTTTATTTATTTATAAATATATTACATATAAAATTCAAATAATATTAATTTAATATCACGCCCCACCTTAGGAGGCGTAACTGGCACCTAATGTTATACTGGACTCTAAGCTGACCTAGCTGGACATATACACTTCTGGTCCATACCAACCGCCCATATCAAGAAAACAAACAGTTATATCTCATCTCAAAACATAGCCTTGGGCCCCGACAAGGATGCTACATAAACACCTGAATTAAATCAGCTAACACAACAGTTGCAATAATGGCATCCTATGCGGGCCGACAAGACCACCATGCTGACTAAATCATGAAAGAAGAAAAGCAGGCGCACATATACATATATATATATAAGCCGATAATGCTACTAACAAATAACACAACTAGGCCCCACACATCCAACAACACATATCTAACAAGTAACATAGTCTACAAGCCTCAAAAGATTGAAATATTGGTCGGGACAGAGGCCCCGACCTACCTAAAACGATACAACAAAAGGCAGGCAAACCTCTAATGTTTGGAAACTCCAAAGGCAAGGAACTGTCCAATTTTGTAAGTCTAAACAGCTACTAAGGAGGTCTCGGAACCTATCTATCTTAACCTGTAGGCAAGTATGCAGCGCCCCATGCATGGGCGACAGTACAATATGTACCGAATATGTGGGGAAGAAATACTATAACTGAATAGAAGCTGATAAGGAACTGAAAATAATCAGTAGTAAGGCCCAAAAGTTAACCTAAATAATCTCACAGTATGAACTATAGCTAACAGGCAAATATGAAACCAAGAATTTAATCTAGCCCCCATAAGCCTGAAAGGTAAAAACAACATAGAATAACATACCTGGGCCCCAATAAGCCCCAACAAGTGAAAGCTATCCATACCCACATATCTGTATCACTGTAAGACCGTAAGTAAGTTGTAACTAAGGTAAATTTGACCTCTGAAACTGTGATTGAGCCTTCTGGGCTCCTATGACTGTATCTGAGCCGTTTGGGCTCCTGTAACTGTATCTGAGCCGTTTGGGCTCCTAAAACTGTATCTGAGCCATTTGGGCTCCCGAAACTATATCTGAACCGTCTGGACTCCTGTAACTGTATCTGAGCCGTCTAGGCTCCTGTAATTGTATCTGAGTTATTTGGCGACATGTACATGGGAAACTGTATGAATAGCCAGAGGCGTTAGCCCCATATATAATAGCTGGTAAGGTCCCTACTTAGGATAACACATAGTCTACCAGACTTCTAACGACTAAGGTGGTCTTCTAAGCGACCAATGCGACTAACTATAAGTCAATGAAGCTATACAGTTCTTGAAAGTAGGTAGTTTACCCAGCAAGCTACCACCCCGATCATTAGGTAACCCTGGTGCCACTGACTCATAGGTAAGACTGTATTACAAAGATTCTAGCCCTGTAGGCATCAAGATACGCCAACAGCCTACTGCGAGCTTTACTACATGTATAGGCATCAAAACAGAAAGTTATATCGCCAAGCTGCGCCCTATGCTGCCCAACAGCTAACCACAAGACTCTATGGTCTAAGTACGGAAGCAAAACACTACTAGCCTCTATGGACTGTAAATAAATGAACAGGGAATCTCTACGTTGCTTCTAGCAATAGTCAAAACTAAATATAATCTTTCCCGGCTAGGGATACTATATTACAATCTTAATTCGTCTCATAGCAGCTAACCACAACATTTATGATCATAAGCTACTGTATAGGTACAATTCGTATCAACTATACAACAAGAATAACTTGCCAAAAAAAATATTAGCCTTAACATACCGTTCTTCGTAGGTTCGATTTTACCTGCAAGAACTCTAGCTCAAGCTTGTGATTCCTTTATCCTTTAGCCAATTAAACCAGCACATATAGTACATCTAAACATCCATATACATCCAGCAAGAACCACAAAATCTTCCAATCACTTATAACTTCTAACAAGACGTAGAACTAGGAATTTCTTACGAAAGGAAGGAAGAAGTACTTACACGAACTTTACATAAACTTAACCTTGGTGGATGTCAATTTCCAGAACTTCTACCATATTAGCACGTCCACATCTAAGCCAATTTTGATGAACAACTCTACCACGATGTTCTCCACGACCTCAATAACCCATATCCAAGTTGGATTGATATTTGGAGATAATTTAGCCCTTCAATTCTATTCAAAATCATGAAAAACTTAGAGGAAATATTAGGAGAAAGAGCTGCTCGGCTCTTCTGGAAATTATGATGATGAAATAATGAATTTTGGGCCAAAAATTCCCTTAAACAGGTTACCCAAAAGGCAACCTGAACCGGTTGGCCCGTGACACGCTTCTGCCCATACAGTCCGCATTAAAACACTCATAACTCTTTGCTCCGATATCGGATTGACGAGCGATTTAATGTTCTGGAAACAAGATTCAAAGATCTTTAATTTATATATTGTAGGTCTCCTAAATCTTTAGATATTGGGATAAAATCCCCAAGACATTTGATCCAAATTTCAAAGAATTTCTAAAAGTAACTTGCGATAACTTTGCTAATTTTTGTTTTACAACTTTCTCGACTTCAAATTTTAATGTACGATCATTGAGTGATATGAATACCTATAACACATCCTTCTTATGGCACTAAGCACTCTTGGACATAGCTCGAAAGAACAAGTTTATTGCTTAAATTATACAGGGTGTTATATTTAATAATATAAATTTATTATTTAATAAAAAAATATTTATGTTTGCTAGTAATAGTAGAGATGATTTATAGTGATGGTCATGATAATGATTGGTGTTAATGGATAGTCATGGTGGTGGTGATAGTTACTAGAAATGGTGGTGATGATAGTTATGATGATGGAGGTGGTTGGTGTTATAGTGACTAATGTGATGGTGACAGTGTTGATGGTGAAGTTGGTTGATGTTACTAGTCGGTGGTGTTGATGCTAGCAGTTGAAGAATGTGTGGTGGTTGACGATATGTGTTGATAGTAGTTGGCGGCGGTTCTACTTGTGATTGTGAATGTGGTTTGTAATAGGGATTGATCGTAGTAGTGGTAGTAGAGATGTGATTGTCAATGGTTGTTGTGATGTTAGGGGTGGTTGGCGACGTTAATGGTGGCAGAGGTGGTTAGTGGTAGTGGTAGCTAATGGTTGGTAATAGTAATAGTGATAGTGGTTGTGATGATAGAGGTGGTTAATGGTGGTGGTTGGTGGTTGTGGACAGTGTGATGGTGAAAATTATCCACACAAACATATCTCTTAATGATATTAAGACTTTGTTATAGATCTTAATTATTAAGACCTATTCATACCAAATAAGTGTTTAAATCTTAATAAAAATAAAGATACTTAATGACCTGTTACACCCCGTAAGATGTAGTGGTTAGTGTGCGTGTGCATGGGCTTGTGACGAGTATTGAGGGCTTGACGCGTACGGGAAGAGCCTCGGAAGCAGGGTCGAGCGAGGCCAGATCGCGAGGGCCAGCACGACCCGCCAGCCTGCCTGTGCATTGGGTAATGCGGCGTGCCAGCATGTCAGCGCCCTGGGAGGTGCGGCGCGGCACCCTTCCTGGCGCGTTGGCCAGCGCAGGGCGCCCCCTTCCACTGCCCTACACTTGAATATAAGCCTCCCTTGTTCAATTTAAAACATTTGAAAAGTGTTCCTTCAACCAGACTAGAGAGAGTATGCAACTTTCATCCGATTTTGATCAAATTACGCCGTCCAAATGCAAATTAACTTGGGGTAACAAGTTCCAGGCCTACGGGAAGCATCTGTGCGGAATTATTTCTTGAAAATTCGCTCGGCATACCGAAAGTCCGCCAAGTAAAGATTGTCGGAGTTACTCCAAATTGAATCTTAAACGGCCACAGGCAATAGGTAAGCATTTCTCTCTTCTAAACTCTTGAGAAATTGTGGCTTTTCGGAAGAGTTAAATAAAGTTGAATTATAGTTATTATTATTATCGAAAGATAGTGTTGTTTGCCGAATTTAGTATTGAAAACAACTCTATTCTCTCAACAGAAGGGCTGCAGTTGAGTGGAACCGCTGATTACAGGTTGAAACTCATCAGTTAAATGAGAATCGGCATTCGAGGTATGTTAAGTCTTATCCCTTTGGTAAGTTATTCTCATCGTATAATGATATGACCTATGTTCATGAATGGAGAAACGATCCTATATGTTGTAACTAGCTGCTGTCAGTAGATTATGAGTGTATATGTTGTGATTAGCTGATGTCCGTAGATTATGAGTATATATGTCGTGATTAGCTGTTGTCCGTAGACTATGATCATATAGGTCGTGGTTAGTTGCTAGAAAGCGTATTGTGAGTATATTGCAGTATCCCTCATCGGGAAAGAGTATGTTAAGTGTGATTCACGCTAGGAGCATCATAGGAACTCCTATGTTCCTTTATTCATAGTAATAGTAGAATTCTGATGTTTTGTTGTCATCCCAAAAGCCTTAGAAGTTTATGATTAGTTGTTGGGCCTGATCTAAGTTGGACAGTATCGAGCACAGCCGGGCGATATAACTTTCAGTTTGACGCCTGTATTATTGGTAAAGCTCGCCCAAAGGCTGTTGGCATACCTCGATGCCTCCAGGGCTAGAATTTGAATAGGATGGTCTTACCCTAGAGTCAGCGGCACCAGGATTTCCCGGTGAAATGAGTGACAGCTTGCCATATAGTTAGCCACTGCCAATGACTATTAGTTGTAGTCGACTTAGTGCTTGTCATACAGGTCGCCCAGGAAGTCACCCCAGTTATACGAGTCAGACAGACCCGTGGGTACCCTAAGAAGGGAACCTTATTAGTAGTTGGATGTGGGGCCAACGTCCCAGCCTGCTCATATAGATACTCAGGTACAGGTTGCTGCGAATGGCCAGGTCCAGGTAAACTCACCTACAAGGTTAGGAATCCCAGGAGAAGATATATGAAATCTGAACAGACTAAGTTAAGATCTAAAGGACTAGAACTACAGTAGTACAGTATTACCTTTAGGATGAGAATTATAGTAAACCGTCTTGGCAAGGTTAGGGGTTGACTGCTCAAGAACATGTCTGATTAAGTAGTAGCTCTACAGTTGTTCTAGGAGAAGAAATTAAATAGTTGGTCCTCCGTGACTTCGCTTATCAGCTACCACTGTCCTAGCATGATATTCAAAATATCGCTTAGGCCACTCCAGATCTTGCCCTATCCGGTCTAGAAGCATTAGAGATTATGATCACTATCAAGATCCTCTGATCAGATATAAGCACATGGGGTGTGCCTATTGGCAGCTATACAGGCTATTCTAGGCGCGAGTAGCGGTCGTGTTAGGCCTTAAGAGTCAGATACGCCTCCTGAGTGGCTAGATTGAGACTAAGATGCAGTATATCGGTTAGGATTGACCACACCTAGGATAGCCTTCCGTTGACCAACTTCAGGGTTGCTAATTGTTTCATCGCCTACAGGGATATTGATTGCTCAGAGGAGCTACATGATAATATCATTGCCTATAGGGATATTGATCTATCTAAGGAGCTATATGTTGTCCCAAGGGACTATATTCAGGCCCAAGGGCCATATTACAGTCCATCAACGAATGGGCTTCTATTTTTATGTCGTAGTAGCATCACGACCCTAAGTCGAGCCAAGGCTCGGGGTTCAGTTACAGGAGCCCAGATGGCTCAAATACAGTTACAAAAGCCCAGCGGGCTTAGACATAGTTACAGGAGTCCAGTGGACTCAGATGCGGACCCAGAAGCCAGGTAAGTTAGCTATAGTACCAGTAGAATCATAAGAACCTGGATAGGGGTATATAGATAGGATTGTACTTGTCAGTGCTTATGGGGGCCCCGATAGGTTATTTCTATGTTGCTTGCACCTTCCAGGCTTATGGGGGCCAGGTTAGGTTCTTGTTTGTATACTTTCTTGCTAGCTATAACCTATGAATGTATAGTTGCACAGTTTCAGCTCATATACGTGTAGTGATTTATTGGATATAGGTTATGAATAAGAAAGTTTACAGATTATCTTCTGCCCCTTCTTGCTACTTACTTTCAGTCTTTATCAACTTTTATTCAACTTTTTAATTACTGCCCTACATATTCGGTACATATTGTACAGACGTCCAACTATAGGGCGCTGCATAATTGCCTGCAGGTTTAGAAAGACTAATTGTGAGATCTCCTAGCAGCTATTTAGAGTCAGTAGTTTGGCCAGCTGCTTTCATTCGGAGTTGTCAGGTTGTAGAGGTTTATCTGCCTTTTATTTGTACAACATTTGGGTAGGCCGGAGCCCTGTCCTGAACAATATTTTTTTATAGTGGCTTGCAGACGACAGTATTCAGCTAGTTAGTTGTTGTTGACCATGTGAGACCTATATA
>JACEIK010006221.1:52123-75249 GCA_018107945.1 Datura stramonium | reverse complement strand
ATTATTTTATGTGTTGGTCGTGTGGGGCCTAGTATAGCTGCCTGTTTCCCTTCTATTATAACTATACAAGCATGGTGGTCTTGTCGGCCGCATACGATCCCCTTTATTGCTTTGTTGTTAGTTAACTATCTTGTTTTACAGGTGGCTATGTGGCCTTATCGGCCCGAGGCTGTGTTTACAACCGAGATATAGCTCGTTGTTTTCTTAAGTTGAGTTGCAAGCATGCACCAGAAGTGCATAAGCTCTGTCAGGTCAATTCAGATCCCAGTGTGGCACCAGGTGCCAGTCATGCCTCCCAAGGTGGGGCATGACATGACCTAAAGTCTTAATAATTCAGATTCAAACCTTCATTAAGTATAAACAAATGAGGCATACCCCACCTCGAAGACCTACCAACGTGCCACAAACCCTTACAATAATGTCTTGTCCTTGTGAGTAGCCTCAAAAAATTCTCAATCTATAAAAATCACATTCTACAAGTAAATATAAGTGCAGCAATATCTATGTTATAATATAAATATTCAGATAAATCGAGCCCAAAAGTCAACCCCAAGCTCTAAAGGCGAATCTGAAATTTTCTTCTATAATTGACTTGACTTACCTATGATATTAGAGGTTTGAGCACTAAAAATCAGCCAAAATCGAGTTGTATAAAACCCCTAATTCATCAAAAAATCTAATTCTAAGCTTAGGGATTAAAATTTCCAATTTTCGCTTCCTCAACAAGGATTGAAGCTTGAAATCCAAGAAAAAAGGTGGGAATTACTAAAATCGAAGTTAGAAACTAACCCTATTTTAAAGACGAAGAAATTGCCTCAATTTGATCTCTAAAACTCCAAAAATGGTGAAATAAAGTAAAAGATCACAAAATTATTACTGTTTAATCACTAAAGCCTTATAAGCGCAATCACGCTACCTTGACGCGATTGCATGAAACGTGAAAACTTTGCCTTGCATGAACGTGCACCTATGATGGTGAAAGCACTACCTAGAACCTACCTCCTGCGCAATTGTGTGCCTTGCGCTAGCTGGTATATCTGCTCTTCTATGGGATAGAGCCTCCATCGCTCCGAAGTGCTGGCCAAACTTGCCCTTAAACGTGATTGATTTTTCATAGTGTGATTGCTTGCACTAGATACTAGAAATTTCTACTATGTTCAAAACTTAGTTTCAACACCCGAAACTCACCCAAGATCTCCTATACATAAATCAATAGCGTAAATCAATCATAAAATATGATTCGAACCTATTGAAATTATTGAATCACCATTCTGAGGTTGACTTGATCAAAATTTGATCGTGGTCAACTCCAAATTTAAGGAAGACTAAAATTTCATCCAAGTTTTCAAATCACTCTCGAGCACCTTCGGACTTTTCCAATCATCCGACTAAGTGACAATTCACCCTCCAGGCCTAGGAAAATTTTCAGAACTTAAAATTGACCTCGTTAACCTCGAATGTTGATTTTGATCAAACTTCTTAAGTCCCAAAATTCAAAAACTCAAAAAACTCACTCGAGACACGTTTGACCACCTCAGAGTCGTGATACACATTCCCACAAGTCATAAATAGCCAAATAAAGATAAATGGAGGGTCAAATAGGGGAAAATCACAAAACATCACAAAAACGACCTTGAGGGCCTTTGTAGTATATCTTGTAACACTTAGTTGTAGAAGAAAGAACCTGGTCCTTACACTAAAGCTAAAGATATGTCCTTTAAAAATTAAGATTTCTGTTTTAAACTAATAAATAGTAAAGCAATAAAAATCATTAACTAATTAGAGAATGAGTTAAACTTAAGATTAAGGAGTCCTAGTATTATGATTCCCCTAATTGTCAAAATTTCTCTTGCTACGTTAGCTATAATCTCGCCAATATATTCTCTACGGATCATGAGCACACAAATTTCAGTAATTATCTCTGGATCAATTATGATAATTTGTTAGACATATTATCTTGAACTACTTTAGCGAGCAATTTTCACTAGTCACTGTGACCACGCCAAAGTTGCATTATCTTTATATCCACTTTTAACTTAAAATATTGATCTCTCATATACCTAAAAAGTGAGGTTGTTCAACAATAACCTAAATATGCCTTCTTTCTCAAGTAACACATAATGAATAAGTACAGTTAATCGATAGTCATTCAATCAATTGAAATAAGCATGTAGTTGAAAAAGTAGAAAAATCCAACTACTCAATTATATAAAAGTTTAACAAGAATTCTTTCTATAAAAGGTTCTAAAAAAATCTTAGATAGAAAATTATCTACTCGTAAAAGTATGTGAAAACAGAATACTGAAATTCATAGCCAATAATGGAAAATATAAATTAAAAACTCGTTGCTGAATCTTTCAACTTGCTCCACAGTGGCTCATCAATCTTTTCAATTTATTACTTTTTTAGAAATTATTTTAGTATGTGTTTAAAGGTATAGGACATATCTTAATTTCAATTCAAAATCAAGTTGGAAAAAAATTTATGTTTTCAGATTGCTAGGGCCTTAGCAACTTAGTGTGCAGCTACTCCAAATTAAATTCTAGGTCATTGGCACTATAGGTGGAGCGAGGCTTCCTCAGGGCGTGCAATGGAATTACAAAATCTCAAATAATGGAGCCTTTTTTTAATTAATTGTGGCCATTGGCCTGACTTTTATTTATAACAGGCATGGCCCAAAAAACTTAATAATAAAAAGCATAAAAAATGCGACTGACCCAAATTTGGTCCACTTAAACAAAATAAAATCAAGTCTATGTATCTAATAAATAAAATTAATCAAACAAACAAAGCCCTATCCTGAAACACTTTGTAGGTGCATTGTTGCTTCTTTATACTCTAAGTTTTCATTTGCATCTCTAATACAAAATACATATAAACTCCTTCCTGAGTTTTCCTTTTGAGGCACCATATGTGTTATTTAATCTAGCTTATAGGAGGGAATTCCTATAGTACCTTAGTCACATTCACCATAGAAATATAATTTTATACCACCATTAGTATATGTGGCCATTTAGCAGGACATTATTGTGCTGAAGATCTTCTCACTTTGATCAAATAATGGAGTCATATTGGTGCAAAACATAGGTGTAGCGTTCATTTTATTTTAATTCTTTTTTATTACTTTCTATTTAATTTCACCTTGTTATGTTTTAGAATAACAACTTTGATTATCCTTCGCTTTACAATCTTTACTCCCTCCAATTATCATGTAATAATTAACAAGTAATTATTATATAATGATTTGATCTACTATGCTCCTCTTTTAATCACTTTTTTAAATTTATAATTTTTTAAAATTTCATATCCAATGTACCTACAAAGTCCAATATTTAGCACAAATCATTATAAATAATACTCAAATGACTATAAAAGTATTAAAATACGAGGCAAATAATAGCTAAATATATGCATTTTTGGCTGAATATCACCTAATCATTTATAGAGTTGCAATAAGTGTAAGGTGAGCCCCTACAATGGAATAAGTGAGCTTACAAGCCTTATTTAGTCAAGCAAACCTAGTCATCTAGTGGATTGCAGAAAGGAATGTAAAACATACATAAATTGATGTGAGCTTAACATCTTGTTGAAAGTTTACATTGATTGGAGTGAACTTGACATCTTACAAAAGTTAGAAGTTGAATCAACATTGAGCAAGAAGTATTTAATCAATATGGAACTGGTTCTTAGATGGAAGATTGTTAACATAAGGGTTATGCCTAAGGGAAAGAAGCATATCAAAGAGAATATAAAGATTGATAAAGCTACAAAGTTGTTACACCCCGTAAATCTTGACATGTAGATGGCCTATTCGCATGTTAGTAAAGAGTTTTAGAATGTCATACGTGCGAGAAAAGGGCCCGGGGAGAGACCGGACAAGCGCCAAGTCAGTGCGTCGCAAGGAAAATGCGATATATATAAATCGCATTCGACGAATGCGACTTATAAATCGCATTCAACGAATGCGACTTACAGGTCCCAACTATATAAAGCCTCCAACTTCGGTTTTTATCTTCATTTCATCATATAATTTCCAGAGAACGCGAAGTAAAACAGGGAGAACGAGGATTCCTTGCCAATATTCGTCCGGTCGCCATCAAGCGCGATTGAAACTCAGAAATTAACCGAGATCACGAGGTATTAGCGGTAAGGAGCATTCTACGGATTTAGTTTCATGAAGTCGGTAGGCGAATCGTCATCTGCAAGGCTAAGGTAGGTGAAATTGCTCAAATTAGTGTTAATATACTCTAGCCCTAAAGTGAGTATTTCTCCCTTAGACTTTGAAATTATAAGTTTTCGACCGTTTTTAAACAAGCCAAGTTTCGGGCTATATATATATATTAAAGTGATATTTTCTTCCCGAATATTAGCGTATTTAGTTCTAATTGACCTATATGAATACGAGTTGGGAGAAATAGCGAGTATTGACCGAGCTACACCGGTTAGTCGGAAATCCGAAGGGAAGGTATGTAAAGCTAATTAATTCGGCAAGTTAGTAATCCGGTATAGCAAATAGCATGAACTATAGAAGAAAGGAATTAAATTGAGTGAGTCCGGTATGAATCTAGCAAGCATGTTTTATAATATTATGATATATATTGAATGAAAGTTAGTAAAAGCAATATCGAGACGGAGTGGATGATATCTCGGATACGGTATAGTTGTTATGAGAATCGGTTTAAGAGAAGAAAGAGTTGAATAAGAAATCGGAATACGGATAGTATTTTCGGATCAAAAGCATTACTTGCTATACGTGATTATTGTTTGTTGAGACACATTTTATGTTATGAGGGCACCCTTTGGCGTCCTCCAGCCCTAGATTGGTAAGCTGTCCATTCGACCAGCCGTGAGGTGGAGATCACACCCTCGAGGTAGTATGCCGTCCCTTGATAGGGCCAAGATAGGATGGAGCATTCCCCCAGTATATGAGGCGTCGACATAGCATTACGAGCCACCGAGTACAAAGTGCGAGTATAGAGTCTGAGTTGATCACGGGAGTCCTTCGGGCTCGGGGCGGAGTTACTTATATAGAGGTCATAGTGGTAGGCCAGTAGAAGTGCTCGTAGTTAGTAGATGAGTTGAGTAATTTACTTTTGGATAGTTTTGACCGGGTAAGGGTATATAGATTGTTGTTGATTTGGCACGCTTAGGCTTATGGGGATATGGTATAGGTCCTTGTTTGTTATATATGTATATACTTTATATCTTTTAGGCGTAGACGACGGAGTCGCCATATGGCAGCAGTATGCCTCTACCGCCCGGTACATATAAGCTTGTTTCATATTCCATCGATCCCGAGGCAGTTTGGTCTGCTACTGTTGTTTCTAGTTATGTTGCTTATATTCGGTTATGTTCGGTTTGCTTTGCATACTCGGTACAAGTGAGTGCTTGCGCTTTGTTTGGGGAAGTATTGCATTACCTGCACAAGGTACTATAGACGAGGTCGATCCACCGTGATCTAGCCGGCGCGAGAGTCATCGGCTCACGTCGTCAGGAGCTTGATATTCGAGAGGTTTACATCATTTTATTTTGTTATATAGATACGGGTAGGCTCGGGGCCTGTCCAGAGCCATCTTGCTCGGTATTCCCCAGAACTGCCCAGTTGTGTATATATCTCCTGTGGTTAGTTGTCGGTCGTGTGGGGTCGTGCGTATGTTTAGCGGTTTAGTATTGTTGTTTATGTTGGTAGTGTGGTAGGTATCCAGTATTAGTGGTGACCTTTACTTAGGTCACGTAGTTGTTCGGCATTTGTTATGCGATTTAGAGATAACTAGACGGCATGGTGGCCTTGTCGGTCACATAGAGGTTCCCTATGAGTGTGATTACGGTTTAGTGATGTTTATAGTATAGGTGGCTATAGGCACAATCGTAGAAAGTATGTTTCTGACCATTAATATAGCCCGTCAGTTAGTGAATCGAGGTTGGGAAGTCGGCCAGGGCACCGGATGTATGGGCTCGGTAGTCTAGCAGTTCGAGGTTACGCGGGCGCCGAGGTGCAGGTCATACCCCCAAACGGGCGTGACAAAAGTGCACAGGAAAAAAATATGAAATTGCTATGGGAAGTGAAGGATTAGCAACAACTTTTTGCCAATAATCATAACTTTATTGCTAAATGTAAAGAAATGATAGCTACATGATTTAATTGTTGTCATATACTAAAACTTTTAATAATGAGTTTTCTTATTGCCAAATATTGAAATTTGTTATCACTTATTTTAAGAGAATTATAGTAAATTTAAAATATAATTAAATTTGCAATAATATATTCACATTGCTAAAAGTTTGTTTTTATTGTAAAAGTTTGTTTTTATTGTTGGTGAAATATTTAACTTTCTCAATAACTTGTTTTCAATTGTGGCCTAAAATCAATTTATATTTTTAAAGTGAAAATTAAAACGGTAACGTTTTCCTCCTTTTTCTTCCCACTTTTCCCCCTAATCCCTATTTCCTCTCTTACTTTCACTTTTTTAGCTCTCACAATTTCTCAATTCAGTCAGACCCTTTGATCGATATTTCTATTTTGACTTTCATTTTTCTTTCATGCTTGAAATAGGACTTGAGATTGTAAGATTCTTTCCCTCTAATTTCAATTATAAAGTTTTTGACTTTTTTAATGTTCCGATAAATCTAATTTGGGCTATAAACAGGGTTTGTTCTTGAACCCACCTTCATACTATCATCATACTCCAGTTCAATATCAAAAACTTACCTACAGAGCATTTTAGTATTTATTCACTAATTGTCAATATTCACCGATAAAATGTCAAAATCCACTTTCACCATTTTATTTACATTTGCCATCTTCTTCCTCTTATAATTATTCTCTATCTTCTATGACTTTTTTCCTTTTCTTTGCCAAAACTAGGGCTTACAATTCCTAACTCACTAATTTTTTCAAGATTTTGAGAATCAGTCATGGATTTAATGTCTTATTTTATTATTAGTATCATACTTGTGATTGTAGGAGTTGGATTTTTCAAGTAGATTGCTAATTTTATTTTTTTTCATTAATTTTTTTAATTATAACTTTTACTATCTTGAAAAGCATTAAATTTGATGTGGTGATGGTTGTTGGTAATAAAAGAATTCAATTTCTTCATTTAAGAGTTTTAGAGAACTGTTCAAGATAGCCATTACAATGAGGGAACTGAAAAGTTTTTCTTTTTCAAAGTTTGCATGTTCTTTCAATATTGTATTATATGCATTGTTACTTATTTACTTTATTAAAAATTTAGTGAAAACTCCCATTGATTATTTAGATGTTTGAACTACAAACCCTAGTAAAAATAAAAGAGGTGAAGGAATGAGAATCATGTAAATAGGATCAATAAAGTAGCGTTGAGAAGTACTTCATCAATTTCAAGAGAAATATTAGTGATTCAAGTGCTAAATTGCACACAAGGAAAATATACTACACTAGTGCCACCTCTGTTTTCTCTTAAGAAACAAATAGCACTAGAGAGATGAGATGTGGGTGTAATTTTTCATTGTTAGTTGTTCAGTAGAGATGTTCTATAGTGTGTCCCTTTAATTATTATTTATTTTGTTCATAAATTCAAAAAAAACACCACTAGTGTCACCTCTTATTTTCCTCTATTTTCTACTAGCTCTGATTAATATTTAATGAGTGATGCATTCAATAAGTACTTCTACTATCTAAATACTTTTTCTTTGTTTCTGAAGTGGTTACTTAATGTTGATTAGCCCCCTAAATTTAAAGTATTTTTTAATTTCTTTGAATATCAATCATGTTATTTTTTTTTGAACTGTTTTTCCTTGAGTTGAGTATCTATTTGAGACCACTTCTCTACCTTGGGTAAGATATGCATACACTTATCAAATTATATTGGGATGTTATTGTTGTCTTTGAATATCATTCATGAGTTGAATTATAATATATAAGTGCTTAAGCAAGACATTTATCTTTAAAATCTCAAGTTAATTTATTAGTCGTTTTTATCTAATATATTTATGTTGCTTTATTTTCTGGTAAATAGGAAATTGAATTAGTCAAATTAAAACTTCAAGGATATATTTGGCATAAGTCACATTAAGTGCACATAAAATACAAGATACCATATCTAGAATATTGATTGGCTTAAAAGTCAGACAACGGTTTGGATGCTAACTTTATTATAAATAAAGAAGTGATTTCAATAATAAATTTCAATTTTTATATTGTGAACACTAACTTTGGGTCCTCTAAGTTCTCATTTCAAACTATTTTATATTTTTTATTTTTCTAATGACAAAAAATTAAAACCTCATAGATATTCAGGCTGCCTAGTTTCAATACATTTTTCGAGTTCTTATCCTAGAAAACAACGTTTTGAGAAGGTATGTTGGCTATCAATATAATCTAATATAGTTATATTTTTATTTAGTGCGGAAATTGCAGCTAGCATTCTTCTATATGAAGTACAGGAGATTAAAAATGAAGATTGTGAGAGAAAAAACAAAGGTAATAGAATTAGCAAAGCATGAAGATAAAAGATTCTTATGATAGCATAATAAGTATAGTGTATCATGGATTTTATAAAGTGATGTCCATACATGATTATAGTCATAGGTCAGTGAATAATGGACAAAAATTTACCATGGAACTCAATTAGATCAAATAAGTGGCCTTCAAAATGCAATAGCTTCTAAACTAAATATTTTATTATATTAGACCTTCTTGCTCCTTTTGTTCACCTTGTGTAACTTTAATACAGCATTATATGAAAATTTTGAAGTTCAATTTGAAGTTATAAAAAGAAATTTATTTGCTTAAGATGCCTAATTGTGAATCAAGTTTAGCACTTCTCTTTGGTTAATCAATTTGTCAGTTATAATAAGAGGTTGCAAAATTAGTCAAATACTAATTTTGAAAGAATAAAATTGGTGCAGAATTTTAATTGAAAGTTTAGTTAGTTTGGTCTAGAAAAAAGCAATGATTTAATTTGCACTATTAACAATTCCACTCTGTTGACATTTAAAATCTGGCACATATATGCAAGTCCTCTGTTGTACAAGTCATGCTCACTAAAACAACAAACTGAGATCAGAAAAAAATAAATTTAGAGTTCTCAACACAAAGTTTTCAATTTAATAATTTTTATTTTATTTTTTTAACTAAATTTGTTAAGACGAAAAAGTGCAACTCTTTAATATGGATAAATAATGTACACTAATTTTGGTATTGACTCTTTTTTTTAGTAACTATTTCTATTAGCTCCTCCACAGTGCCAAAAATAAATAAAACAAATGAAAGCAAAATCTTTATAAATTTTTTTACAACATTGATAATGAAATAATATATTCATTCTCCTACTCAAGTTCTACTTAAGTGCGATGTCCAATTCATGAAAAAATCCTCACAAGTTCTACCTTTGCATTCACCTTCTATAATAGCTTCTTCTTGATATGTTTTGAGAAATAATTGTAGACTTAGAGACATCTTCTTCTTTTTTTCTTCATATTTACGTAAATATATGCGTACATCACTCTTATATTTTGTTAGATCATACTTTGTATTTTATAGCTATCAAAATGTATGTATACATATCCTTATTTTGTAGGAGGAATATGTGCAAATCAACCGGGTGGCATTATGGTATAACAATGAACAAGTTGGAAGAAGGTTCTTTTGGATACTAAAATAATAGATTAGAATTTTATGATATGGGATATAATTTCTTAGTTCTTTTTGTAAGCAACAACATAGTCGTAGAAATCGCACACTTGAAAGTATACATCTCGNCTCGTATAAAACTCTATGTATTGATCTTTACATATATTTAATATATTATGTAATTTATGTACATTTTAGAATTGTGTTCATTAATATTTATAACTTCTGTGAGAATTCTTTGAATACTTTAAAAATGAAACAGAATTTGTGCAATTAACAACAACTCAAAATTATTGCTAAACGTAAAAATAACCAACTTTAACTAAAATATTAATGGCAACAATAATACTGTTTGCAAAAAAAAAATATTTATGGCAACAATAATTTATTATTGTTAAATAGTTTCGCAAGCCATATCTACATGATTTATAATAACAAAATATAATTTACTTGCAACAATACTTTTGTTGTGTTAAATAAGCTTTTGGCAACAACATTATTTGTTGTTGCATATACTTTTTGTAACAAAGGTTATTGCAACAACTTTTTTATCGTTGCCAAAAATACTTACATCTAATATATGACAATAAAAAATTATTATTGCCAAATGCCTTCTTTCTTGTAGTGGGGTTTGTCACCAAAAAAATAAATAATTATTGAGATGTCAGGAGCAATTTTAATATTTGAATCTACATTCATCATATGGTGTTCGGTGATTGAAAAACTTTTTACAAGTAACAATCTATGTACAAGGAAGAAGAAGAAAGAAGTACAAGAATGAAGTCCTTAACAGATCTCCAAAAGGAATTGGTAAAACAGACAATATTGAAGAGGAACTATTGAGAGGAACTAGTCCTTTCGATATAGAACTGGAGCACTAAAGACTCTTTGAAGAAGTAATTCCACACACACCAAAAGAAACCTTAGAGAATTATAATTAGTGTTATTTCAATTCTATAAGGAACTGAATTTCAAGTTATGAAAACATAATCATAAACTAAACACATGCAATTAGCTTGAAACTAGGAGAAGTTAGTTGTATACGCATGAAGATGAAATACAAGTCAAACAAGGATTGATTTCTTGGAAAGTCTTGAATAAAAGTCTTGGTTGGATTTGGAGAACTACAAGTTGTTACTTACTCATATAAATACAACACGTGAAGAAGCTTTAGAGCTTAACCACATCAATAAGAGAGGCGTCAGAGTGAGAGTAGAGTCTACACAAAAGGTCTTATCTAAGAATCAACTGCTATAATGAGAGAACGTGTTCCTATCAAGATATATCTTTATTATTCTTGAGTTGTATTAGTTATATTCTTGTGGTTCCAAACTAAGATCTTGATTACTTTCTTAGTTGATTGTAGTAGATGTTGTTTTATGTTGTAGAGGGATTTTAATGACTGAGTGGAGTCATTGATGAGCTAAAGAAAGAGCCAATAATTGGGAGAATTATTAAGTTTAGGGGTAGGGACTGTTAAGAACGATTCCTTAACTATAAGGACATTCAGAACAAATAAACCTGAATACACTGTAGGCAACGTCATAAGACCCGAATGTACGAGATAAATGAAGACAAAAGATATATAAAATATATTATTTGTGACTTATCAAGACAAAATGATACTCATTTTTAATACATTAAAAATAAATAATTAATTATTATAACAAATAGGAATGCTATTTGTATATAGAGAGAGGACCTACAACAACTTGAGCCGAATTACAATAATACAATAGGTATCAAAATAATGAGGTAAAGAATTACACCTTACATAGGAAACTTAGTCTAAATTAGGAGATAATCACCTAATAATATAATTAATATAAGTGCGAATAAAAATATTAAAATAACTTAAATGGCCCAGATCACCCATACATTGAATGATATTTATCTTAGCCATCTTCTTCACTATTAGGCACAATTTTGATTCGTCGTATTTTTCTACACTCTCTCTCTGTAACACCTTAAAAGTCCTTAAGATCAAATCCTAGACCTGAAGTAGAAACCAACAGAAAATCCTAAAATTTTATCAAAGAACGAGTTGATATACGACCCGTTATGATACCACGAGTCGTGGTCAGATTCGTAGTAGGCGAATTTTCATGTTCCTAAGGTAATGATTCAAGTGACGAGCCATGGTGACAAGTGAAGGGTCATAGTATACAGCTGTGGGATAAACTTCAGAGAATGTGCAAGATGGATCCACCGACCACGAGTCACAGGACAACTCATAATAAGGTAGGACGGGTTGTTGTAGGGGGTGGTGGTATGAGGATCAGTGAGTTGTGAAATCAGGGCCAGCTTGTGACAGATGGTCACCACTCACCACGAGTCGTGGTGACAACCAACAACTCGTGGTTTGAGTCGTGGACATTGGCAAACAGTTTTTAAGTGTGAAATTTCAGAGATATTTTTATAACTTCCTATACTTTAACTCCTAAATTAGGTCATTTTGGATTTTATAAAGGGTGATTAGAGGTTTTTACTTAGACTAAACATTCTAAATGGTGTATTAGAGGTTTTTACCTAGACTAAACATTCATTCCTCTTAAAACATCGCAGATTGAAGATCAATTCTCTCAAGGCTCTCAAGCAACTAGGGTTCTTCTTCTTCTAAATTCTTCTTGGGTCTCAAGCCAGTGTCAAGAACTCTTCAAGCCAGGTGTGTGGGGTTATGAATGGAGGATTTCTTCCACCCCTATTCCCAATCCCAAGATCAATTACATGATCTCAATTCCTTGAAGTCTCCAACTATGATTTTCATGAATTTCTAGAATTAGACCCTTTTATGCAAAACTCTATGATCTCTTATGTTTTGATTTTGTCCTGATTCTAATTATGATTTATGATTAAGATTACATGATTTCTATGAAAAACTCCTTTGATTCTATATTTTCAAGTTATCATAATTTTACTCAAGTATGTATGAATCTCATGAATGTCAAGCTTATGTATCATGGCTATATTTTCAGTGTTGTTTTCATTGGCTAGTTTATGTATGTCAAACAATTTATGAATCTATCATATTATTTTAAACTAGACTATGCAAAACCCATGTTTCAAGTGTGATTATGTGCACTATATATGTTTTGGGAGTAGTATTTAATACCGAGTAGGCCGGGGTTCCAATGCAACCAGGTCTCATAAACTACATGCCACCGTAGGTATGAAGGGGTCCTTGCCAGAAAGTGTCTCCCTTTTCCTAATAGGCTCATGAGTGATATCACGCTTTCATGGTTCTTACTCTTGTCAAGGTATGAACACACCTCCCAACTAAGGTTACAAGCTAGGTTTCATGTATGCGCACTTGGAGTATGTCGATTATAAGAATCTCTGATTGTTCCTCATGTTTCACGATTCTTCATGTTCATGTCTTATGATGCTATGGCCTATGGTATTTTGACCCATTGATCATCTTATGAGATTTAATTATAATTTCAAATATGATGAGCTTTATGATTTTGTTTTTAAAATCTTTGATGGTTATACTTCAGACTACGATGAATAACTTATGTTTTACGACTATCACGATCATGACTTCTTAGCATGTTGTCCTTACTCTCGTATTTTACTTATCCTCCAGATTCAGTATACTCAAAGTATTGATTGCATACTTGTGCTATATCATCTCATGATATAGGTTCAGATGATCAGTCCCAGCCCCGCCGCTAGATTCGATCTTACTCTAGATTCAGCCCAGTGTTGGTGAGTCCTCATTATCTTAGGACGTCAGCTTTGTTTCATGTCTTTTTATGTCATTCCAGTTTCCAAACTTTGTAGAGATAGTTGTGGACTTACTTAATCATCTCATTTCATGTTTAAAGGTTTTTCATACTATGTTATGTAGATATTCAACAGTTTTGACTTGAAGCCCCTAATTATACTTTTATGGTATCTTAGACTTCCTCTTATGATATCTCTTATACTTGTTTTTGCTTAGTGTATGCTTATACTTATGTTATGCATATAGCATGGGTTATCTTGGAGCCATTTGTAGTTCTAGGTTCCATGTTACGTTAGGGGTCTATGCTTGGGTTGTGACAAACTTCATATCACAACCTCAGGTTTAAGTGTGTTCTAGGGTATCTGAACGCAGCATTGAGTAGAGTCTTTTTCATGGGTATGAAGAGCGCCACACTTATGTGGAAGAGGTTACAAGACATTTTATCAAACTTTCCTTCTTTCATGTTTTATATAGTTGAATTAAGTTTAACTCTCTCTATTCTTCTAACTCGTGCTATAGGCATTTGCAGGAAATGCCTCCCCGAAGAGCCAATAGAAGAAGCAATTGAAATGACAATGGCAATGGGAATCAGTCAGCCCCATTAGCTATGGAAGATCATTTGAATGAGCATATGACTCATGTTAAGTTTAGGAATGCCTTCTAGATATTGGCACAAGCTATGACGATCCAGGTCAACTAGAAAACATTTGCACCCGTGAACCCTAATGAAGGTGTTGCGGCGGCTAGAGAGCTAGACTTCACCAGGATAAATCCATTAGAGTTTCATGACTCAAAGGTAGATGAGGGTCAACAAGAGTTTATTGAGGAGATCCAAAAGATTAACCAAATTAGGAGGATTACAGGAGAGGAGAGTGCAGACTTGATCTGTTATCAGTTGAAAGGGGTAGCTCATATATGGTTCAGGCAATGGAAGAAAGATCGTAGGGAAAACACAGCTCCAATTGATTGGGATTAGTTTGTAATAACCTTCTTGGACAGGTTCTTTCTTGGGAGATGCGGGAAGAAAAGGTTGTAGAATTCATAAATCTGAAGCATAAAAATATGATGGTGCAGAAGTATGCTTTGAAGTTCACTTAGTTGTCAAAGTATGCTTCGGAGATGGTTGCGAGCCAAGGGCTCGCATGAGCAAGTTTGTCTCAGGAGTCTTAGATTTAGTAGTCAAGGAGTACAGGACCACTATGCTTATCAGTAACATGGATATCTCCTGACTCATGACATATGCCCAACAGATCAAGGAGGAAAAGTTGAAGGAGAAGGAGAGGGAGACCAAGAGGGCTAGGACAGGGAACTTCAAGTTCTCATAGCAGAGACAAGTGGCGGGCATCGCTTTTAGTCCTATCAGAGGTAATCATCCCCAACTCCATCATCGACTAATCTTCCATCTAGGGCTAGGGGTGATCAGAGGATTAGAGCTTCAAGCTCTAAGAGTCAGGGGAGCATGTTTGGAGAGCGCACTTTCTCAGCTTGCAGGAGGTGTAGTAGGAACCACCTGGGAGAGTGTCTGATCGGTAGAGATACTTGTTTTGGATGTGGTAAGTCCGAACATATTGTCCTTCAGCCAGAAAGGGTGATGGTAGAGGCCGTGCGCAGCCACCTCTTTAGTAGCTCCATTGGCTCCCCCATCCCAGGAGAGCGCATCATTTAGTGCAAGTGGCGGACAGCACCAGGACCATTTCTATGCCCCTTTATCATGGCAGGAGCAAGAGAGTTTACCAGATATGGTCATGGGTATGTTACGAGTTTTCCATCTTGATGTTTATGCATTGATAGATCCAGGGGCCACATTATCCTTTGTGACTCCCTATGTTGCTATCAATTTTTGGTGTCAGTCCCAAAATCCTCTCAAAATCCTTCTCAGTCTTTACTCTTATTGGTGAGTCAGTTTTAGCACAGATGGTATACAAAACTTGCCCAGTTACAGTTCTTTAAAAAGTCACCTCAGCTAATCTAGAAGAGTTAAATATGACCGATTTCAATGTTATCTTTGGCATGGACTGATTGTATTCTTGTTATGAGTCAATCAATTATAGAACTCGATTAGTAGAATTTCGATTTTTGGGTGAGCCAGTCCTAAAGTGGAAGGATAGTTCAGCAGTGCCTGTCGGTCGCTTTGTCTCCTACCTTAAGGCCAGGAAGATGATTTTCAAAGGTTGTGTGTATCATTTAGTTTGTGTTAAGGATTCTATGTCCGAAATCCCAACTCTTCAGTTAGTCCCAGTTGTTTGTGAGTATCCAAAGGTATTCCCGTATAATCTATGAAGAGTCCCTCTCGAGTGGGAGATTGACTTTGGGATTAATCTTCTCCCTGATACGCAGCCCATATCCATCACTACCTACGGAATAGCTCCAGCCGAGCTTAAAGAGTTGAAGGAATAGTTAAAGGATCTCTTAGATAATGGTTTTATCAGGTCGAGTAAGTCCTTATGGGATGCTCTAATCCTTTTCGTGTGAAAGAAAGATGGTTTTCTCAGTATGTGCATCAACTATCACCAGTTGAACAAGGTCACAATCAAGAATAAGTATCTCATTCCTAGGATTGATGACTTGTTCGACCAGCTTCAAGGTGCTAGTTGCTTTTCAAAGATAGACCTCAAATTCGGTAATCGCCGGCTCAAGATTAAAGAGTGACATTTTGAAGATAGCCTTTAGGACTCAGTATGGACACTATGAATTTATGGTTATATCTTTTGGACTAACGAATGCTCCTATAGATTTTATAGATTTGAAGAATAAGATATTCATGCAATATTTAGATACGTTCATCATAGTCTTTATAGACGACATCCTTATGTACTCTCGGAGTGAGGAGGGTCATGCCACTCATTTGAGGATTATGTTGTAGACCCTTAAGGACTGTCAGTTGTTTGCTAAGTTCATCAAGTGCAAGTTTTGGCTGAAGTCAGTTGCTTTTCTTGGGCATGTTGTGTCTAGTGAGGGTGCGCAGATAGACTCTCAAAAGATAAAGGCAGTGAAGAACTGGCCTAGACCTGTCAATCCTATAGATATTAGAAGCTTTTTGGGTTTAGCAGACTACTACAGGAGGTTCGTAGAGGAATTTTCATCTATTGCCTCACCTTTGACTAGGTTGACCCAGAAGAATGTTAAATTTTAGTAGTCCGATGCTTGTGAGAAGAGCTTTTAGGAGTTAAAGACTCGACTCATTTTTGCCCCGATCTTGACCCTACCAGAGGGCACAAATGACTTTATGGTGTATTGTGATGTCTGTAGAGTTGTCTTAGGGTGTGTGTTGATGTAGCATGGTAAGGTCATAACTTATGCTTTGAGACAGCTTAAGACTCATCAGAAGAATTACCCGATGCATGAACATGAGCTAGCAGCAGTGGTGTTTTCCTTGAAAATTTGGAGGCACAATTTGTATGGGGTGCATGTGGATGTGTTCACGGATCACAAGAGCCTTTAATATATGTTTGCCCAGAAGAACCTGAATTTGCGGCAAAAAAGATGACTTGAGCTTCACAAGGACTATGATATGAGTGTTCTATACTATCTGAGCAAGGCTAATGTAGTGATGGGTACCCTTAGTAGGTTGTCTATGGGAAGTGTGACTCATATGGAGGACGGAAAGAAGGAGTTGGCTAGGAATGCCCATAGGCTTGCTTGCCTAGGGGTTCTCCTTATGAATTCGGCGGATGGTGGTGTCATTGTTCAAAATGATTTAGAATCTTCATTGGTGGCTAAAGTTAAGGTGAATAAAGATGAGGATCCTATCTTAGCCAAGTTGAAGGAAGTAGTTCGAAATTAAAAAGTGGAGGTTTTCTCCCGAGGGGAAGATGGTGTACTCTGATATCAGGGTTGATTATATGTTCCAAATGTGGATGACTTGAGAGAGAGAATGTTGAGAGAGGCTCACAGATCTCGATATTCTATCCACCCAGGTGCCACCAAGATGTACCATGATCTACGAAAAGTTTATTAGTGGAATGACATGAAGAAAGACATTACAGAATTTATAGCTAAGTGTCCAAATTGTCAACAAGTGAAGGTTGAGCATCAGAGACTGGGAAGTATGCTTTATGATATCAGTATTCCTACTTGAAAGTGGAAAGAAATCAATATAGACTTTATTACAGGTTTGCCTCATATATGCTGACAACATGATTTTATATGTGTGATTGTGGATGGGATGACTAAGTCAACACATTTTCTGCCAGTTAAGACTATAGACCAGCCGAGGACTATGCTAGAATTTACATTCAAGATCTAGTCAGGTTGCGTAGAGTTTCATTGTCCATTATCTCGGATAGGGGTACTCAGTTCACCTCACAGTTTTGAAAATCATTTCAGAAGGGCCTTGGTCCTCAAGTCAAGCTTTCCAAAGCTTTTGACCCACAGACAGATGGTCATGTTGAGTGAACCATTTTGACATTAGAAAACATGTTGAGAGCTTGCGTGATTAATTTCAAGGGTAGTTGGGATGATTACTTGCTCTCACTGAATTTGTCTATAACAACAGTTATCATTCCAATATTCAGATGGCTCCATTTGAGGCTCTTTATGGATGAAGTGTAGATCACCTATTGGATGATTTGAGGTAGGAGAGACTACGTTGATAGGGCCCAATTTAGTTCATGAGGCTATGGAGAAGTTTCAGCTTATTGGGGAAGACTGAAGACAAATCAGAGTCATTAGAAATCCTATGCGGATGTAAGGAGTAGAGAGCTCGAGTTCGCAATTGATGATTGGGTGTTTCTGAAGGTGTCTCCCATGAAGGGTATGATGAGATTTGGCAAGAAGGGGAAGCTTAGTCCCGATATGTTGGTCCTTATAGGATTTTGAGACATGTAGGCAATGTGGCTTATGAGTTGGAGTTGCTCGCAAAGTTAGTATTAGTGTATCCAGTTTTTCGTATGTCCTTACTGAAAAAGTACATTGGAGATCCAACTCTAGTTGTACTTATAGAGAGCATTAGTATGAAGGATAGCCTCACTTATGAGGAGGTTCTGATTGAGATTCTTGACCATCAGGTTCCAAAGTTGAGGAATAAGGAGGTTGTTTTAGTAAAAGCCCTTTGGAGGAATTAGCTTGTAGAGGGAGCTACTTGGGAAACTGAAGCAGATATGATGGCTAATATCCTCACCTCTTCCCTTCCAGCCCAGTTCCAGCATGGGGTACTAGTTTCTTCCTTTGTACCAACTCAAATTTATGTCAGTTTCATGTCCCTAAGTTACTCTCATGTCTTAGTATGCATGTATAATTTATGAGATTCAGTTAATTCTATGTATCTCTATTCGGAGTCAGTCACTCCATCAACATTCAATTTATAGCTATCAGTTTTGGGATTGCATCTCTTTCCCTATCTTTTTAGCTCTGTTAGTCTCCATTCAAGGATGAATGTTCTCAAGTTGAAGATAATGTAATACCCCAAAAGTCACTAAGATCATATCCTAGACTTGGAGTAGAAACCAACAGAAAAATCTAAAATTTTATCACATAAAGAGTCGACGCACGACATATTGGATGGTACCACGAGACGTGGTCAGATTGTGGTAGGCAGATTGAGTTTTCATGTTTTCGAGGTAACGAATCAAGTGACGAGCCATGATGACAAGTGGCAGGTCATGGTATACAATCGTGGAATGAACTTCAAAGAATGTGCAAGATGGATCCACTAACCGCGAGTCCTAGGAAGACTTGTGGTAAGGTAGTACGAGTCGTTGTAGGGAGTCATGGTACGAGGATCAGAGAGTTGTTAAATTAGGGACAGCTTGTGACAGATGGTCACCACGAGTCGTGGTGACAATCAATGACTAGTGGTGTGAGTCGCTGCCATTGGCAAGCAGTTTTTGAGTGCGAAATTTCAAGGGTATTTTTGTAACTTTTTATGCTTATAACTCCTAAACTAGGTCATTTTGTGGTTTTCTAAAGGGTGTATTAGAAGGTTTTACTTAGTCAAAACTTTCATTCCTCTCAAAACACTAAAGATTGAAGATCAATTCTCTCAAGACTCTCAAGCAACTAGGGTTCTTCTTCTTCTCAACTCTTCTTGGGTCTCAAGCTAGTGTCAAGAACTCTTCAAGCCAGGTATATGGGGTCATGAATGGAGAATTTATTCCACCGTCATACCCAATCCTAAGCTCAATTATATGATTTCAATTTCTTCATGTCTCCAACTATGATTTTCATGAATTTCTAGGGTTAGGCCATTTTAATGCAAAACTCTATGATCTCTTATTTATTTGATTTTGTCCTGGTTCTAATTATGATTTATGATTAAGATTGCATGATTTCTATGAAAAACTCGTTTGATTCTCTATTTTCAAGTCATCATAATTTTATTCAAGTATGTATGAATCTCATGAATGTCAAGCTTATGTAACATGACTGTATTTTCAGCATTGTTTTCATGGCTAGTTCATGTATGTCAAATAATTTATGAACCTATCATATTATTTCAAACTAGCCCATGTAAATCCATGTTTCAAGTATGATTATGAGCACTATATATATATATTTTGGGAGTAGTATTTAACACCGAGTAGGTCGGAGTTCCAGCACATCCAGGTCTTATAAACTACGTGCCACCGTAGGTATGAAAGGGTCCTTGTCAAAGAGTGTCTCCCTTTTCCTAATGGGCTCATGAGTGATATCATGCCTTCATGTTTCTTACCCTTGGCAAGGTATGAATACACCTTATAGCTAGGGTTACAAGTTGGGCTCCATGTATGGTTACTTGGAGTATGTCGGTTATAAGAATCTCCCATTGTTCCTCGTGTTTCATAATTCTTCATATTCATGTCTTATGATATTATAACTTATGGTATTTTGACCATTGATCATTTTATGAGATTTACTTATGATTTCAAATACAATGAGCTTTATGATTTTGTTTTCAAAACCTTGGGTCATTATACTTCAGACTACGATGAATAACTTATGTTTTATGACTATCACGATCATGACTTCTTAGCATGTTGTCCTTACTCTCATGTTTTACTTATCCTCCATACTCAGTACATTCAAAGTACTGATCTCATACTTTTATGTTATATCTTCTCATGATATAGGTTCAGATGATCAATCTTAGCCCCGCCGCTAGATTCGACCTTGCTCTAGATTCAGCCCAGTGTTGGTGAGTCCTCATCATCCGAGGACGTCAACTTTGATTTGTATCTTTTTATGTCATTCCAGTTTCAGACTTAGTAGAGCTTGTTGGGGGGCTTGTCCCATCAGCTCATCTCATGTTTATAGGCTTTTTAGACTATGTTATGTAGATATTCAGCAGTTTTGACTTGTAGTCTCCGATTATACATTTTATGGTATCTTAGACTTCCTCTTATGCTATCTCTTATGCTTGTTTTCCCTTAGTGTATGCTTATATTATGCATGTACCATGGGTTAGCTTGGAGCCGTTCGTGGTTCTAGGTCCCGTATTATGTTTGTGTCCTATGCTCGAATCGTGACACTCTCCGTCATCTTCTTCTTTCCGATTTTGACCTCAGCCATAATCATCATAATTAAGCCCAATTTTTTCTACAAGTCTTCTAAGTCCTTAATTATCGTCTATGTTAATTGGGTTACGACAATATTATAGTTCTACAATATTTAATATTTTTGGCAAATATTTTTGAAGCCTTTCCACTCTTTAGTAACAAGAAAGAAAGGACAAGAATAATCTATATGTAATTTTTTTATTCCCGAGAAGCCTTTAAAAATCTTCTTCATCTCCTTGGAAAAATTTTAGGCCTTTCAATACATGAAATTAGGCCTGGGCATCGAGCTGAGCCCGAGCTGAGCCCAATCGAGCTAAGTATATACCGAGCGGAGCCGAGATGAGCTTCAAACAATACTGAGTCGAGTCGAGTCGAGCCGAGTTCAACCGAGTTTTTCTACATTTTGACCGTGCCCGAGCCCGAGCCGACTTTTTTTTAGACTTTTTTATATTTCTTATAAATTTTATTTACCTAATTAAAACTTATAGTTCTCAAGATATTTTTTTCAATAATCAAAAGAAATTATACCCACCATAATAAAAGGATATCAAAGGATTATAAGTTGACTAATAATGAAATTTATTTTTCTAATCGTAGGAAGAAATATAAAGAGAAAAATAGCAATAACTTTTTTTAAAATTGAAAAAAAGAACCACATCTGACAACAACCAAATCGATGCATATGTATTATGTTTGATTTAACTTGATTTTAATAATTGAAAACTTGATTTGATCTTGATTATTATCAATAATTGATCCAAACCGAACTATAAATATCCATACTCATATAATAGGCTTAAGTTACATTGTGGTTAAAAATGTACCAACATTGAATAAATATTAATTATAAAATGTTAAGTTAACATAATATTTTAAGTTAAATTTCTAATATATTTAATAATTGAGCTTAAAGAAAGGATATTATTTCTTATATTGAGCCAACCGAGCCAGCTCAATTGAGCTTGAGCTTTAACCGAGCCGAGCTTGATCGAGCTTTTACCGAGCTGAGCCAAAATTTAATTGAAATCGAGTCGAGCCGAGCCGAGCTTTTTTCAAAACGAGCCGAGTCGAGCCAAGCCGAGCTCCGAACCGGCTTGGCTCTTTGCCCAGCCCTACATGAAATGTAGCAAGTTAATTTTGTAGTCCAAGACTTTCTTTGTACAATACCTAACTTACTTATTCTTCATCTCAAAAATGATATGTTTAAAATGGGGTCGATATAGTTTTAGGAACTGAAAAATCATGTCACCGGCATAATAGTTCATAGTCATATTTTTTATAATATCAACTCACATTAATTTTTCTCTCCAAATATATAAACCGCTAGATTTTTAGGATAATATCTTGCCCTTTATGATATGATCAACGACTCTTGGAAAATGATATATTAATATTGATTTGTTTTGAGAAGTCCAAAATTTATCATACCATATATCACCAATAATACATGTATTGGCCCACCGTTGTATTATCAAGGTAATTAGGCTTAATATTACTTAAAATTTCACTTCCTACTAGAGGATCTCCATATTCGGGAGCTGCGATACTTTTGTTATTCTCAGTTTCAGCGAGTTTTTACAGATCATCCTGCCTTGGCAGAAAATGCCGGTTCCAACTCCCAAGAAATTTTTAAAGATTTTTTGGATGAGAAACGCGTGTTGAAGCTTTCTTCTCCTTTTTATTTTTTCTTAAATCACCCACTAAAATAAAATTTTTTTGGCACGATAAATATTCTAACTAGAAATTATTTAAAGTTGAAAGAATTGTGGGATCCTATCCTTTTTTTTTTTAATGATCCAGGCCTTTATTTGTTATTAAATATGATATGATAATATAGAAGCATACGTTATAATATAAATTTAGATGATAATTACTGACATTTTATTTCAGATTTGTAAATTATTTCTTATAACTAGTAATCTACTACTTCTTTTGTCTCATTTTAATTGTTAGAATAAAATTTGCACACCCATTAAGAAAAAATTAATAGAAATGGTCATTTGACTAATATAAACCTATTAATTTTTGAAAACATAAAATAATAATTCTTTTCACATTTTAGAATGACTTTAAGTACTAATGATAGAATTGAAAAGACAGCCATTATCTCTTGAAATTTAAAACTAGCAAAAACTTTGAAATGACTATTTTTAATATACCTAGCAATTAAAATAGAACCGAGAATGTCACATTATTTTTAAAATTATTTAATTAGTGTTAATCATAATAACGCATACTATTTTTAGAAGTTAGTTACGATAAATTAAGTGTTGTAATTAAATTAACTGTTGTTACACTTGAGCTAGAGTCATTG
>JACEIK010006220.1:76428-93703 GCA_018107945.1 Datura stramonium | reverse complement strand
CCACTTTTTAAACCCCAAAACCCCTCATTTCTCCTATTTTCCTCTACCCTCCGCGATAATACCCCCAAAAATCCCCTCCCCTCAACGTGTCACGGCTTAATAACATCGAAGTCTGTCATAGATAACTCTATCAAGTCTGGTAAGGTGACCTTATGAAGGACTGAGACTGGGCGACCTCTATAAACCCGTCTAGCTATAACCGAGTCACCTACTAGAGTAGAAACTGAGAAGGGCTCTAACAATACATCAGGACTGACTGTGAAGCTACTGGCTACATATGGTGTCAAAAAAGATAGGGTAGCCCCCGGATCTTGCAAAGCATATACATAAACATTAAAAAATCTCAACATACCGGTGAAAACATCTGGTGAGGCCTCCTGCTCTTGACAGGTGGCTAAGGCATAGAATTTGTTCTAGCGCTGAACGACAGCTATGCTAGTAGATGCCCCCTAATGTGTTGTGTGTGGGCGAGGGGCTGCTGAACTAGAAGCTGGGCCTCAACCCCTAACCTAATCCTACCTCGCAGTTTGACAATCTCGAAGCATGTGCCTAGGCTGCCCACACTCGAAACAAGCACCTGAACCTACCAAGCACTGGCCTGTGTGCCCCGGACCACATTTGTGATAAGCTGGGAAGCTAGAGTACACGGATTTGCTGCTCTGACCTCGCGAGCCTGACTCACGCCCTCTCTGATCATGTTTGGGCCTGGATGGAACACTCAATGCCGAAGATACCAGGGCTGATGATCTCTGGTTAGTCTGTTGTTAGTGCCCACCACCAGACCTCTAATGAGAGAATCTGTGATCCTCGATCCTCGATCCTGGCCCTCTTTGCCTCCCTCTCTCTCGAATGTGTCGCCTCCATCTGCTGGGCGTACAACACTATGCGGGGAAAATTCATATCCTGCTGAAGCATAGAAATTCAGTACTCCTAGTCCAAATACCCTGCTATACATGCACAAATATGCTCACCCGCGCTCTCTGGTCGGTAACTAACTCCGGGGCATATTTCGATAGGATAGTCAACTAAAGGGAATCCTCTTGCACTGTCATCCTTCCCTGTTTCAAGTTTACAAACTCAGTTGCCTATATCTCCCTCATCTCCCGAGGGAAGAACCTATCTAGGAATACAACCTAAAACTCCTCACACGTGATCAGACCTGCTCCTGCGACCCTGCTATCCTTCCATTGGCTAAACCAGATATGCGCAACCCCCATAAACTTGTAGGAGGCCAACTTTAGGCACTAACACTACTCACCCCCATGACTTGGGTGATCTTGACAATCTCATCAATGAAATTATGCGGGTCATCATCTACCTTGGACCCTAGGAACTTCGGGGGGTTCATTCTCAAGAAGTCTATAACTCTTGCCGCCACTGCATTGCCATTTTGCGGAACATGCGCAATGGCCTGCTGATTGACCTCAGTGGACAAGGCCTGCACAAGCATTTGAATAGCGTCCTGGAACTTAGCATGAGCGGCTGGCTCCGGTGTCTGAGGCTCCTAAATTGGTGGGGCTGGCTGATGCCCATAACCGTTTCCATCCTCGTGGCCTTCACCATTCCTCCTTCCATTCATTATGTGAGGACCCATGATCTGCAATCGCGAATAGCATGAATTAGAAGGATAGAATGACTTTTCGTCGCACGACGTAGATCATGAAAGAAGGGAATATTTCCTAAACGTCTAGTAGCCTCTTCATCATAATTGTGGCGCACTTCACACCCATGAAAAAGACTCTACTTAATGCGGCTTTTGGACTCCCTAGGACACATCAAACCTATGTCTCTGATACATAGTTTGTCACAACCCGAACAGAGGGCTGGATAATAGACACGGGACAGGGAACCCCGAGAGACCCCAAGTCGACCCATGGTATAAGCCTACATCTCACTCATTTGATAAACTGAAGAAAACATCAATATAATCTCAGTGGAAGTATAATTCAACATCCCTTTAGAATAACATCCGAAATTAACACATATATAAGTCTGAAAAGCCTCTAGTCTGGATGAGTTGATGGGACAAGACCCCAACTAACTCAATAATACTGAAACTGGAAAATGTAGAAAGAAACTAAAAGTCTAGTCCTCGGAGGATGAGGACTCACCAACCGAGTAGGAGATAGCTTTGACAATCAACTACGAACAGGGCTGAGCCAGAGAGCTGGGTCCTGTTTCATGAAATGATACAACATAGAAAGTATGCAGTTAGTACGTGGAATGTACCGAGTATGAAAGGTAAGTAAAACCGCTTAGGTAAAAAATTTGTTAAAAGCATTTCATAACATATCATAAGCTTTCAAGTCTGAGAATAAGGGCTACATGCATTCATTCTGAAATTGAAATCTTATTATGACATGACCATGCATAGATTTATAACATCAGGACCATGAGTCAAACCTTGGCTTTAGAATATGCATGTGAAAGTAATCACCATGAGTAATGAATATGAAAATCTAAATAGTATAGATAGTGGGAGACTTATCACTTAACCAATATACCACGATAGAGCTTACGTGATCTCAACTATCACACTCAAGTGGGTAGAGTCATCCATAACCTTGCCAGGGCTATGGAAGATACCATGATATTGATATCAAACTCAAGGTCCAATAGAGCCGGGGATATCTCTCAAGGGAGGTCCCAATAATATAATAATATCATCCTACGTTTATGCGTAGTTCTGGGCATAGGGTGATCGAGCCTTAGCCAGCTCAGTGCTAGACTATTCTCCCAAAAATATGCAATGCTCTACATCGTATATAATGAAGCTCAACATCGTCTACTGATGAAGATCAAGATACAATCATGCATAACTCAACATTGTATGAAATGAAGCTCAACATTTTCCTTTGAAAAAGCTCAATAATGAAATCATGCATAGACTCGACATCATATGAAAATGAAGCTGAAGATTGTCCTTTGAAAAAGATAAATAATTACATACATCTAAATTATGAACTTATGCATATGAGAAGATTTAATTTTAAAAATAACACAAGCTAATAATATGAAATTCGGGATACTTCGCTCTAAAAAATATGGTAAGCTTATTTCGGGAAAATCGTCATTTTAAATCAACACGTGGGAATTTCCCAAAGCTTTACAATACTTGGATATACTCAATTCATTTGAAAACAATATCATAATCAAGGGTGACGTCGCCTGTATAAGCGCGTCCGCAAGTGTACGGGTCATGCAAGTAGTATAGTGGCTCTTTTTAAGAACCGGAATGTCGAACCCACAGGGACTGGACCCATTCCTCTAACTATCCATTACAAGTGTGATCTTAAATACCGAAAATGTNCATGCGATACTACAATTTGCAATGGTTTAAGCATGGAACTATCAATTGTTGTTTCACATAATTAGAATTGCATGTTCATGGTCTTTCGAGCCTCTAAACACAACAATCTATCCTCACTACATCAGTGTGAGCGAGGATGCTAATTTCTAGTTCGCGGGCAATCGATTATATGGTTTACAAGGAAAAAATTAAGGACTTTCGTGTGTCTAACCATTTAACTCAACTTATCCTCACAACTACTTCTTCGAGTGGTGATGTGATAATCCCAAGTTGTTCTTTAATAAGCCCCGTTTAATCAACCAAGCAAGGTGTTAGGTATATTTCTATCCTAACACGAAATTATATCGTGAGATACAAACATTGTCCTCACATTCTCATGTCCTGACCTAGGTAATGCTTTATCAAGCCATTCCCCAATCTAACGTATATGCTTTCATGGTGATCAATCATAAAAACAACCAACAATCCAGAATGCAAGACAAAAACAACAATCAATAAACTTAATTCCAAAACAATTTCATAAAATCACAATCATAATTCATGGCTCCAACCCTAGAGGAAGGGTTCTAGCCATTCATGTTAGTAAAACTACAACTAAACTACTATTAAACTACAACTTACAAGAATTTGGTAGATGAGAAGGGAATTTGACAAACCCTAGGTGAGTTCTCCCACTTCTCCCTTCACTCCTAGGTAGTTTTCCAGAATAAAAACGTGACCAAATGGATTTAGGAGCTAAGGGACCTATTTATAGTAAATGGAAAACGTGCATAATTTAGCATTTCATGCAATGGCTCCGTGTCACGGAGTGTATCGCGCAGCACTGCCTCTGTGACACGGAGCTAACGCAAAGGCTCTCTGGAAATTGCCTCTGGAAGCCAAAACTGCCGAGTGTCACCGCGTTGGCAGCGTGTCATGCTGCTTGGGCAGTGCGTTGGCACACCCCTGTCGCGGAGATGGCACGATGTGGCACGTTGCTGGCGCGCTGGTGCACTGCCTGCCTGCCGCATCTGCTCGCTTTCCTGACATAGGTGTGGCACGGTGCTGGGCGCGACACACGCACAGCGTGCCATGCTGCTTGGCACGGCCAGCCTTGCCATGGCCTACTCCTTGCCGACTTTCACCCATTGCTCCCGACGCCATTCCTCTACCTCACCAACTCATAAATTAGTTCTTCAAAATCATTGAAACCTACAAAACAAGGACTAATCATGTTGGTTAGCACATACATTTACATTTATATAAAATTACATGAAAATGTATACAATTACTTAGCTAAAGAAGACTAAACTAAGTTATCAAGCGTCACTCGGGCATGCTATTTTGCCCGAGATCAGGTAGCATTAGACACATTCTTTTCATCATCAAATCTCATCATCATCATACATTCATCATCATTCTCATCTTTCATGAACTTCTCATCCATGGGCATTTAATTTCATAATTTAGAAAACGTAATTTGGATTGAATTTTTTTTAACATCTTCCCAAGCTTTACAATTCATCAATATAAATATAATCTAATCAAACCAATGTATAGAGATTGAAGAATTATGCAATTGGGTAAAAACCCCATACTTTATCATAGGTAATTTTCATGATTTCATAGAAATAAGGCATGGGCTATCCCTGCGGTGCTGCTCCTGATCTATACGTCTACTGTCATGTTGCNATGCAATTGGGTAAAAACCCCATACTTTATCATAGGTAATTTTCATGATTTCATAGAAATAAGGCATGGGTGTGGAAGAAGACATCCACTCATAACCTTACATACCTAGAAAAGGAGGATTATAACACTTTCTAATTGCCTAAGATGAGATTCCAATGAAAACCTTGAAATTTTGCATGGAATCAACTCTTCAGCCCTTCAAACTTTCATGCGTGCAAAGAATGGATTAGAATAGGCTTTTCCCTTACATAAATCACAGAAAAACTGCTCATTGGACCAAACAACGGACGACCCTACGGGTCGTTAGAGGATATCATGACCTGTGGTATATTTCCATGCTATGCACTACCCAAGCCTTCCCTCGGAATCATACCACGGATATACAGGATGACTCATCCTAGGTCTAATGGGTCGTCTAATCGGTCATTTATTGCCTTCCTGAATCTTCTAAACTTTCCCATGGCAAGTCTCACCATGACTCGTTGTTGTCTGCAACTGATCGTGGTATCTATCAGTCAAATCCACAGGATATTTAGGATCCCTTACCATGACTCAAGACAACGGATCGTTTCATGACACTAGGCCCATCTCTTACCACGACAACAAATGACGACTCATTTTTTCTTACAACGAGTCGTTACATCCATCGTTACTTCCACTAGCACCCAAACTCCTGAACCCACGACTCATAAAAACGGCTCGTGGTTTGAAACCATAGGTCGTTACTCCACTCATCCTGTGCTATTTTCCCCTAGTTTCTATAGACTTCAGATTTAACTCCCGGGTCTTATTCTTCGGCACCTTCCCGTATTACAATGACATAGATCATGAAAGAAGAGATATTTCCTAAAATGGTTCGTAGCCTCTTCGTCATAAGTGTGGTGCACTTCACACCCATGAAGAAGACTCTACTTAACGCGTCTTTTAGACAACCTAGACACTTCAAAACCTAATGCTCTGATACAAGTTTGTCACTACTTGAGCATAGGCCCGAATCTAGATAAGGAACCTAGAACCATAATTTAATACCCAGAAAGCCCTAAGATCAGACCCGAGGGTTGAAACGGAGATAATAAGATTTTCTAGACTAGGTCACATGATGAGTCATCTTGACCCATGAGGTGCACAACGAGTCATTAAGTGAATCGTGGGAAGGAGGGTGGACTTGGTTGAATTTTGAGAGTTGGGGGTGACCACGGATGTGACCACGAGTCGTGGTCAACACCATGATTCATTTGTCAGTTGTAGTCAGGAGTTGATTTGGAGGTTGGATGTTTGGACAGTGTAGACCAGACTCGTGCTTTACCCAACGACTCGTGGTGACCCTCATAGCTAGATTGCCAGTGCTGATCACGAGAAGCAGACCAAGGGTCATTGTACAGGGGATGAATCATCCAGTCCCTCATTGGGACTAGCAGTGAGTATTTCCCTACGAATTTATTAATGGCTTTTTCGTAATTTCGAAGTTCCTAAGACCTATACTACATAATTTTAAGCTTTAAGAGTGGTAAGTTCATTCTAAGCCTATTCTCTTCCATGCATGAAAGTATAGAAGCTCCTAAGGGTGATCAATCTTAGACTTCCACTTGATTATGTTGATTTTAGATATCATGTTCTTCCCATGGATCGACTTTGAGCCTCTCGGAGTTCTTTGTCCCGTGTTTCGATCTACACCCATGTTCGAGTCATGAAAATGTGGTATTAGAGAATTAGATTTTGAAGTGTCCTAGGGTGTCATAAAGTCACGTTAAGTAGAGTATTTTTAATAGGTGTGAAGAACGAAACACTTATGACGAAGAGGCTACAAAATATTTTAGGAAATGTTCCCTTCTTTCAGGATCTAAGTCGTGCGATGAAATATCTCTATCCTTCTTACTCGTGGTATATGCATTTGGAGAATCATGCCTCCTCACTGAGTTAACGGAAAAAGGAAAGGAAATGGAAATGTACATGGAATGGTAATGGGGATGGCCACTAGCAGGCCCCACCAACCCTCGGGATCATGTACACGAGCAGGTTGCCCACGCAGAGTTTAGGGCTGCCATTGAGATGCTAGCTCAGGCTTTGACCGCTCCATTCAACCAATAGGCGGTAGCACATGATCCTTAGAATGGGAATGGTACAGCAGTAAGAGTCAGAGATTTTCTAAAGATGAACCCTCCGGAGTTCCTTGGATCAAAGTTGGACAAGGATCTACATGAGTTTATTTATGAGGTTCTAAAGATCACTCACATCATAGGGGTAACTTGAGAGGAGTGCACAGATCTATCCTCTTAGTAGTTGAAAGGGGTTGCACACATCTGGTTCAAGTAATGGAAGGATATCAGGATAGTTGGAGAAGGCCCCATTGGTTGGGATGAGTTTAATACCACATTTCTAGATCGATTCTTTCCTCGTGAAATAATGGAGATAAAAGTAATCGTGTAATACATCTAAAAGCCTAATATTATACCTGGGAGTTGAAATAAAGAAAAACAAAATTTTCTACACCTCGTCACAAGACGAGTCGTCAAATGACCCATTGGGTACCCCACGAGTCGTTAAGAGACTCGTGGGGAGGAGATTGGACAAGGTTGAGATTTAAGATTTGGGGCTGACCACAGGTGAGACCACGAGTCATGGTCACCACCATGAGTTGTTTAGTGGGTTGTGGTTAGTGGTTGGTCTGAAGGTTGAAGGTTTTTGGCAGTGTCCCTAACGATTTGTCACCACAAGTCGTGGTGTCCCTCGTGGTGACCAGTGTTGACAATTTCCAATGTAGGCAACGAGAAGAAGACCACGACTCATGGTGATGGGGCACGAGTCATTTAGTCCCTCGTGTAGACTGGCAGTGAGTATTTTCTTGCGAATTTATTAAGGGCTTTTCCATAATTCCCAAGTTTCTAAGGCCAAAACTACTTCATTTTAAGCTCATAATAGTGTGTTTTAAGAGGGGTAAGTTCATTCTAAGCCTATTCACTTCCATGTCTACAAGTCTAGAAGCTCCTAAGGGTGACCAAGTCCAGATTCATCATGTTTTTCCCCAAATTTCTATTACGCAATTAAGGGAGTTGTGAAATCAAATTTATACAGGTATGTAAGGCTATAAATGGGTGTATTCATCTACAGCCATGCCCAATCCCTCTTCAATTCATGAAATTCTAGTTGATGAATCTATGGTATTTTAACCCAATATGTGAATTCGCTAAATATCAATCATGGGTATGATCTAAGCATGTTTCTAATGAGAATTATGATTAATGAGTATATTTTTACAATGTTTTCAATTTTAAATTATGTTTTCATGTTTTATAAATTATGATGCCCATCCATGAAATTTCGTGAAAGTTGAAATTTATGATATATGTATTCAAGCATGATGAGATGTATATGAAGAAAGCATGATTTCGAATTACCCATGTCTATGTTCATGTTTTTGAACGATCAAGCCTATGTCTAGCATGTTTAAGTATTGGGCAAGCCCATATGATCAAGTATATTTCATGATTTATCTAATTTCATGTTATTAACTTACCACATGGATTTCGGTGTCTAGACTCCCATTATTTCAAGTAGTGGTATGTTCAAGCCCAAGGCCCCTGATGTTCTGATTTCAGATTTATGCATGTATTATATGAGTCAATGTAACACCCCAGATAGTTTGAGCGATAAAATCGTGATTTCGAGGCAAGACGAAGAGTACATAATAGCTAATAAGGAAGTTTTATGAGTTATTTGAGTTACTGTATTGTCATATTTAAGATTGGATGTTGATCAAGTTGTAGAATAAAATTTGGAAGAAGTTATTGCAAAATTTCCTTCTTGCGATTCTTTTAAATTTATGTCTAATATCTGGAATATTTTCTCCTAACCTATAAGGATTTAGGGGCGTGTAAGACCTATCAAATTAAATATCTATGAGTCTAGTTTCCAGTGCATCAAACCATTTGTCAATACGACTTCGGAGTAGAGAGATATTAGAGTTTTCGCGAGGCTGCACAAGCAGGAACCTCACAAGGGTCTAAGGTGGTGGAAGGTTATATAAGCCGCTTTGGTCGGTTGTTCTTCATCCAAATTCATTTTCCAGCTACGTAATTCATAATAAACCTCTCTCAAGGTTCTCTTCATGGTTTCCTTTGGGTTTTGGGGCTAGAATCTATGACTCAACATGATTTTTATGTCGGGAAGTCGGGAATCGTGTGTATTCCGTGGTTTGGTTTTTTTTTTTCGAGCTGTTGGTGACTGTTTCGTGGTGAAGCTGTAGGTAAGACATCTTTCTTTTGTTCTGCCTAGTTTTTAAGGTTGTCTATAGGTGTTTTAACGATGATAGGGTGTTGTCTCGGAGTTTCTACCGTCGAATTCCTATGAATCTTTTCATGTAAGCTTCATTTGTCTTGTTTTATTGTTGAGTTGTGTTGGCTGCGTTTTGGAAGAATCTTGAACTTCCTTTAGGCCGAATTTCATGGTTTTGAAGGCTCATGTTAGGCTACAATTGAAGCTAAGGTATTTTAGGCTTGTCCCTCCCTTTGTCGGCATGAATTCCATAGTCGTTGTCGTCCGTGTTGACCTGTGTGTTGGCAGTTTTTCGATGGCTTGTGTTTTGATATTATTGAACTATATTTTTCTTTTTATATGGTAATAATGATGTGTATAAGGTTCTGGTTTTGTTGGTGGCTCGTGCTTGAGTGCGAAGAATCGTAGTCATGGAAAATTGTTAGGCTCGGGTCGAGAGGTCGTGTGTGAGGCATGCAGTTCTTGTGGGAAGTTGTGGGAGTTTTTAGTTAATAAGATTAGGTGATTATATCGACGAGTGAATGAGGTATTAGAGTGGTTAAGCTCGATGGTTGTGACAATCTTTTGTTATATTTGAATCGGCGATCATGTCGACCGTGTCGATGGCACATGATGTCCGTGGTGACACTTGGGTAGATTTGTACATGTCCCCTGATGTTAGTAGTAAGTAGAGTGGTGTGTGGGATTTTTTTAAAGCTTGAGGATAGACTGGTTAGGATTGTAATCCTTAGCTTTGTTAGTGGCTTGTCGGTGGATGGCTAGACATGAAAGAATAGTATTGTGATGTAATAGTCGGGTTGTGGGGTTTGAGGGCTGATTGTGGTCGTTTTGAGCATGTATTATTATTGTTGTTGATTGTGAATATTGTTATTGTGTGGTTTTTGAGGCCTTTTGTCTTGTGGATACCCGACGCACGAGAGTGTTTCCGGATGAGGGGTTGAGGCCAAGGAGTGAAATGACCTATGGGGTTTAGAATAATGTCCTCTGTAGTGTCTAGTGGAGACATGATTTGAGTGTGGTCCAACATATCTGAGCCTTCCTGGGATCGCGATTGGTTTACCCAGTTTGATTGAGCTCTGCTAATTGTGCGCAGCCGAGAGAGTGTCTGATAGTGCTTGGTTGATGATGTTGATTAACTGATGTTTACTTGTGATTTTTTTGGAATTATATTGTGGTTGTTGCTTGTGTTATTTGTTTTCTGATAGAAGTGGACGCTAGATGTTGGCTGGTGTTTGTTTAGTCCATTGAGAGGTCTAGAGGCGATGACAGGTGAGCTCGTTCATCTAGGTGCCATTGTATTGTTATTTACTTTTGGACTTGTCGAGCATATGGGGGCAGGTAGGTTCTATTTGTATGTTTTCTTTTACTTGCTAGGTTTATGGGGGCTAGGTAGGTTTTATGTGTTTACTTAAGTTTAGTTCTCCTTCTGCGATATTTGGTATATCTGTTGATCTCTAATCTTAGTCCTCTAGTTGTTTCTACCTTTCAGGCTCGGTACATTGTTATATTGACGTCCTAGTCGGGGCGCTGCATTCATGCCTGCAGGTGATGGTGGGCTGTTATATCAGGCTCTTGGTTGTTGAGTGGAGTTCTGGCTGAGTCGGTGTTGTCCTGTTCTTTCGGAGTTGCCAGAGGTTGACTTATGGGTAGTTTGGGGCCCTGTCCCGATATGTTTATTTCTATTCAATTTTTAAAGCCTTGTAGGCATTTGTTGTGGGTGTAGTTTCATTGTTATACGCCAGGTGGGCCATGTTGTATAGTTGTTCTTCCATTTTGTGGCTTCGACGACATATTGAATTTATTTTTCTTGGTTGGTCAGGTGAGCCAACTTCTGCTATAGTCTATCATCTTATTCTGATTGTATAGTTGTTGGCGTTATTGAACCTCATCGGTTCTAGCCTTTTTTAATATTTTGGGTGTTGGGTATGCTCATATCAGTGGTGGCACCAGGTGCCAAGTCACACCTCCCGGGGTTTGGGGTGTGAAAGACTTGGTATCAGAGCAGTTCGTCCTAGGGAGTCTATGAGTCGTGTTTAGTAGAGTCTTGTTTATGTGTGCATTACGTAGTGTACTTATAAATAGGAGGCTACAGGGCATTTAGGATTGTTACCCTTCATTCTAGATCGAAATCATGCGAGAATTCAGATGTCATAGGAGTCGGGTTTAGACTCACATTTTCTGAATTTTTCATGGATTCTTGTAACCTGATGAAATACAACCATCTAGTGGCTAAACATGGCAGCAGGTAAGATTCTTATTTTTATTATGGTTATAGTGGTGACGCACCTTTGCATGGTTCAAGGTTTTGTTGTTTGGAATTGTTTTTGGTAGGTTTTTCATGTGAGGCTATGTGGTGCGAAGTCGTGTTGTGTCATTCCTTGGAGTCGTGCGTGTCGTCCAATATTCGAGGACGAATGTTTCTAATGGGGGAAGGATGTAAAACCCCGGAGAGTTTGAGTGATAAAATCGTGCTTTTGAGGTAGTACTAAGAGTACATAATAGGCTAAAAATAAAGTGTTATGAGTTATTTGAGACACTCTATGGTCGTATTTAAGATTGGACGTTGATCAGGTTGTAGAACAAAATTAGAAAAAAGATATAGCAAAATTTCCTTCTTGAGATTCTTTGAAAATTATGTCAAATGTCTCGAAGATTTTCTCCAAATATATAATGAGTAACGGAGTGTGCGACCTATTAAATGAAATATCTATGAATCTAGTTTTCACTGCATCAAACCGTTTGTCAAAACAACTTCGTAGTAGAGAGATATTCGCATTTTCGTGAGACTGCGCAAGCAGGCACCTCACAAGGGTCTAAGGTGGTTGAAGGCTATTTAAGCCCCTTTTGTCGGTTGTTCTTCATACAAATTCATTTTCCAGCTACCTAATTCATAATAAACCTCTCTAAAGGTTCTCTTCATGGTTTCCTTTGGGTTTTGGGGCTAGAATCCATTGCTCAACATGATTTTTATGTCGGGAAGTCGGGAATCACGTGTAGTCCGTGGTTTCATGTCTTTTCGGGGCTGTTGGTGGCTGTTTCCTAGTGAAGCTGTTAGTAAGCCTTCTCGCTTTTGTTCTTCTTAATTTTTAAGACTGTCTATAGGTTTTTTTAATGCTGATAGAGTGTTGTCTCAGAGTTTCTACCGTCGAATTCCTATGAATCTTGTCGGGTAAGCTTCATTTGTCTTGTTTTATTGTTGAGTTGTGTTGGCTGCGTTTTTGTAGAATCTTTAACTCCCTTTAGGAAGTAATTTCATGGTGTTTAAGGCTCAAGTTCGGCTATGCTTGAAGCTAAGGTATGGTAGGCTTGTCCCTCCCTTTATCAGCATGAATTCCATAGGCGTTGTCGTCTGTGTTGACATGTGTGTTGGCTGTTTCGCGATTGCTTGTGTTTTGCTATTATTAAACTCTATTTTGCTGTTTATATGGTAATAATGGTGTGTATAAGGTGCTGGTTTTGTTGGTGGCTCGTGCTTGAGTGCGGAGAATCATAGTCATGGCTAATTGTTAGGCTCGGGTCGAGAGGTCGTGTGTGAGGCGTGTAGTTCTTGTGGGAAGTTGTGGGGTGTTTGAGAAAATAAGATTAGGTGATTATATTGACAAGTGAATAAGGGATTAGAGTGTTTAATCTCGATGATTGCGATGATCTTTTGGTATATTTGAATCGGCGATTGTGTCGACCATGTCGATTGCACGTGATGGCCGTGGTGACACTTGGGATGATTTGGCTGTGTCCCTTGATGTTAGCAGTAAGAAGGGTGGCGTGTGAAATGTTTGTACAGCTTGAGGATAGATTGGTTAGGATGGTAATCCTTAGCTTGGTTAGTGGCTTGTCGGTGGACGACTAGACATGAAAGAATAGTATGGTGTTGTAGTAGTCGGGTTGTGGGGTTTGAGAGCCGATTGAGGGATGTTTTAGCATTTATTATTATTGTTGTTGATTTTGAATATTGTTATTGTGTGTATGTGGTGTTTGAGGCCTTGTGTATTGTGGATACCCGACGCACCTGTGTGTTTTCGGCTGCGGGGTTGAGCCCAAGGAGTGAAATGAACTACGGGGTTGATAATGATGTCCTCCGTAGTGTCGAGTTGAGACATGATTCAAGAGTGGTACGAGATGTCTGAGCCTTCCTGGTATCGCGATTGGTTCAATCAAATGGATTGAGCTCCACTAAATATGTGCAGCCGAGAGAGTGTCCTCCAAGGGCTTGATTGATGATGTTGATTAACTCGTGTTTACTTGTGATTTGTTTGGCATTATATTATGGTTGTTTCTTGTGTTATTTTTTATTTGATACCAGTGGATGTTAGATGTTGGCTGGTTTTAGCTGAGGTCATTGAGAGGTCTAGAGGCGATGACAGGTGAGCTGGGTTAGCTAGGTGCCATTGTATTGTTATTTACTTTTAGACTTGATGGCCGTATGGGGGCTAGGTAAGTTCTGTTTCTATGTTTTCTTTTACTTGCTAGGATTATGGGGGCCAGGTAGGTTTTATGTGTTTACTAAAGTTCAGTTCTCCCTCTGCGATATTTTGTATATCTATTGATCTCTAATATTAGTCCTCTAGGTTTTTCTGCCTTTCATGCTCGGTACATTGTTGTACTGATGCCCTAGTCGGGGAGCTGCATTCAAGCTTGCAGGTGATGGTTGGCTTCTAGATCGGGTTCTTTGTTGCTGAGTGGAGTTCCAGCTGAGTCGGTCTACTCCAGTTCTTTCGGAGCTGAAAGAGGTTGAGTTATGGGTAGTTTGGGGGCCTTTAACGTGACGTTGATTTCTATTATATCTTTAGAGGCTCGTAGACATTTGTTGTGGGTGTAGTGTCATTGTTATAGGCAAGGTGGGCCATGTTGTATAGTTTTTCTTCCATTCTGTGGCTTCGACGACATATTTTATTTATTTTTTTTGATTGGTTAGGTGAGTCAGCTTCCTCTATAGGCTATCGTCTTATTCTGATTGTATAATTGTTGTGTTGTTGAACCTCATCGATTCTGGACTTCTTTTTATATTTTGGGCATTGGGTATGCTTATATCAGGAGTGGCACCAGGTGCTAGTCACGCCTCCCTAGATTTGGGGTGTGACATTAAACTTCGTCACTAGATGATTTTTCAGCTTCATTGAAAAATGATGGAGATCATATACATGATTTTGGGAGTAGTGTCTAGCATCGAGTAGGATAAGGGTCAGTCAACCCTATGGCTTAGAAGTGCGCGCCAACATAGGTATGTTAAGATGATTTGGGACCTCCCTTGTGAGATTCCCCAACCCCTAAGGGGCCTTCATCTTGATATCAATATCATAGTAGTGTCCTTAGCCCTGGCAAGGCTTTGGACGGCTCTGCCCAATTGAGTGTGATAGTCGGGACCATTTAATATTTATCATGGTAATATCAGTTATATAACGAGTTTCCCATTGTTCCTCATGATTTAAATTATGCATGTTCATCAGTAATTTTATTATTTTTTCAGCAGGTTTGACCCAATGTTCAGTTTTACTTATTATTATCAGATTTCAGTTTTGGGTCATTTCGGTTCAGTTATGATCTCTCCGTTACATTGAGATCATGATTTCGGAATATAGCATGCAAGCCCTATTCTCAGAATCTTATCTTGATTATGTTTTCATGATATTCATGCTTTATTATTTTACTTACTTAGTGGTTTTACTTACCTTACATACATGGTACATTCCACGTACTGACCGCATATTCAATGTTATACCGTTTTATGATATAGGCTCGGATATCCAGGCTCAGTCCCGTCATTAGTCAGATCTGCAATGTTAGCACTTTCCAGCCAAAGTTGGTTACTCCTCATCATCCGAGGGCCCTTCTTTCTCGTTGTATTTAGTACTTTTAGTTTCAGACTAGAGAGAGTTAGTTGGGGTCTTGTCCTATAAACTCGTAAGTAATAGAGGCTTTTCAGACATAGTATGTGTTTAGTATTTAGTCTTGCGTTATGTATTCATATTTTGTGATATTTCCAGACCTCCACTTTATTGTATATATATGATAGACTTCTGCTTGATTATGTTGATTTTAGATATTATGTTCATGCCATGGGTCGACTTGGAGCCTCTCGGGGTTGGTTGTCCCGTGACTCGATCCGAGCCTATGCTCGGGTTGTGACAAACTTGGTATCAGAGAATTAGGTTTTGAAGTGTCTTAGTGTGTCTGAAAGCCACATTAAGTAGAATATTTTTCATGGATGTGAAGCGCGCCACACTTGTGACGAAGAGGCAACGAGATGTTTAGGAAGTGTTCCCTTCTTTCATGTTCTATGCCGTGCGATTAAATGTTTCTATCCTTCTAACTCGTGCTATACGCATTTGCAGAATCACGCCTCCTCTTTGAGTTAACGGAAGAAGAAATGGGAATGGAAACCACCACGAGAATGGAAATGGAGATGGCCACCAGTAGGCCAAACCAGCCCATTAGGAGCATATACCAGAGTAGGTTACCCGCGTGAACTTCAGGGCAGCCATATAGATTCTAGCTCAGGCCTTGACTGCCTAGGTCAATCATCAAGCGGTAGCGCATGTCCCTCAGAACAGGAATGTGGTGATGGTAAGAGTCACCGATTTTCTGAGGATGAACCCTTCGGAGTTTCTTGGGTAAAAGGTGGACGAGGACCAAAACGAGTTTATTGATGAGTTTCTAAAGATCATCCACATCATAAGGGTGACGGAAGAGGATTGTGCCGATCTATCCTCGTATTAGATGAAAGGTGTTGCCCACATCTAGTTCAAGCAATGGAAGGATAGTAGGGCAATCGGAGCAGGCTCTATTGGTTGGGATGAGTTTGATGCTTCATTTCTGGATTAGTTTTTCCCTCTTAAGATGAGGGAGATTAAAGCAGCCGAGTTTGTGAAAATGAAGCAAGGAAAGATGGCAGTTCAGGACTATGCCTTGGATTTCACTCGTCTGTCCAAGTATGCACCTGATATGGTGACAGATTAGAGGGCCCGAGTAAGCCGATTCATGCATGGTATAGCAGACTACTTGGTCAAGGATTGTCGGACCATGATGCTTCATCAGGACATTAACTTTTCTTTGATAGTTCTTTATCCCCAGCAGACAGAGACGGTGCAGGTGAGTGAGCAGGAGAGAGAGGCAAAGAGGGCCAGGACTGATAGCTTTTGATTCTCCCAACAAAGACCTAGTGGGCACCGTTAGAAGTCCCACTAGAGGTCTTCTGTCCAGCGCCATAAGCTATTAGTGTGCCATCCAGATCCAGGTGCAATAAGAGGGGACGAGCATCAGGCTCCAGAGGTCAGGGTAGCAGACCCGTAGAGTGAAGCATTCCAGAGTGTAGAAGATGTTGCAAGAGACACGTGGGCCAGTGCTTAGCAGGTTCAGGTGTGGGAAGCCCAGACATATGCTTAGGGATTGCCCAGCACCAAGACAGGGGTATGATAGGGGTGGAGGCCCAGCCTCTAGTTTAGTAGCTCCACCAGCACGCCCATGTAATACCTTGAAAAGTCCTAAGATTATACCCGGGATCAAAATTTGAAGTTGGCTGAAAACTGGAAAAACTTTCTCAAGACGGATGATATGATGACTCATTGTTTGATACCATGAGTCGTTGTTATCAATCGTGGTCAAGGAGGTCTAGGTGTCAGTGGTGACAATGGATGAAGCAACGACTCATTTCTTGGATCAACGAGTAGGTGTTTGCAATCATAGGAAGAGGCTGGACCTTGGCAGTTGGGGATACCACGGGCCATCCAATGACTCGTGGTAAGAAGTGACGACCCGTGGTTACCAGTTGTCATTTGGTGGCTATAATTTCCAGTGCATGTAACAGATCGAGACCACGACTCGTTGGAAGTAACCACGAGTCGTGGTGAGGTTCGTGATAAGGTAGTTCAATTTTGTGAGGGAGGTTGGTAACGATCGATCTTACGACCCATTATTTGAAGCAATGACTAATCCTATCGAGTCGTGGGAAGAATCTGAAACATGAAGTGAGGTAGTGGACCCAATGACCTGATACCACGAGACGTGGTATCATACAATGAGTCGTGG
>JACEIK010006220.1:45853-76116 GCA_018107945.1 Datura stramonium | reverse complement strand
ATTTCTACTCAATTAAGACTAATTATGCATGATCTATGATAAATCGATTTATGATCTTCTCTTCAATTGTTTATATTTACAAGCCCAGCATGATCTATAATTTGAAATATGGATGTATTCAAATACCCAACATGATTTGATGATTTATAAGTTATATGCATGATCTTCTAGTATGCATGGGCCTTATGATTTATGAACTATTGATGATGAAAAACATGTTTTCATTCACCCATGTTTATAAGAATGTTTTTGAATTTATTTAGCGTTGTAAAGCATGGTGAAGTATTGAGAAATTCCCACATGATAAAGAATGATTTACGGTTTATGAAATAGATTCTCATGAATTATTGATTTGTTATGTTGGCTGACTAAAGGGCTTTTTATTCTTGGCTAATCATATTTTAATGGATATCAATGAATGATGAATGTTTATTTTAGCGATGAATCTTAATGAATGATGTTATTGATTTACGTATGAGCCTAATGCATAATTTAGGGTGCCGTGTCTAGCTCCGAGTAGCCCGGCGTTCAAAGGACTACGCCGGTGTCTCATAACCACGTGTCACCTTGGGTTTATAATGTTACATTACAATGATAATGATCCCCTCTTTTCATGATAACACATAATGCACGTCCCTTGCCTTGCAAGCTAGGGGCGTTTGTGCCCACTTGAGTGGGATAGTTGGGGCATCATGAAAGGCTCTACCATGATGGTGTTGGTTATGACGAGTCCTCCTATTGTTCCGCATGTTTTATGAATTTTTATTTTTATGATTTTTGGATCAAATGATGATTTGATAATGTTTCTCTTATGATTATGATAATGAATGGTTTATTGATTTAAAAACCTTATGCCTTACGTTATGTTTATGATGTTTATGATATGAGCATGATGTGCCCCTCTTATGACGTTTTATGAGTTTACATGTATTTTAAATGTCTGTTTTACTTACCTTCCATAGTCAATACATTCCACGTACTGACCGCATACTTCTATGTTGTATCATTTCATGATACAGGACTTGGATCTCAGCCGCATCCTCATTCCTAGTCTATCACAGGGTTATCTTTCAACACTATTGGTGAGTCCTCATGTTTTGAGAGCCATTTATCTAGACATTTATGTTATTCTATGTTTCAGTGTTTGTTGGGTTAGTTGGGGGTGTTGTTCCATCAACCCATCTTATACACTAGAGGCTTTCACACTGTATATAGTACTCAACTTATGTATATGTCCAGTGTTTGCGAATGTTATGTTATGTTTACGTTTCCTCTATTCCTTATGTTCAGTCTTTCGCTTAAAGTGAATGAAGTTTGATGTATACTTATACCATGGGTTGACTTGGGACCTCTAGGGGATCCTTGTCCTATTTTACGATATGGGTCTACGTTTGGGTCGTGACAAACTTTGTACCAAAGCCATAGGTTTTGAAGTGTCCTAGGGTGTCTAAAAGTCACGTTAAGTAGAATATTTTTCATGGGTGTGAAGTGCGCCACACTAATGATGAAGAGGATATGAGACGTTTAGGAAATTTTCCCTTCATTCCTGATCTATGTCATGCGTTGAAAAGTCATTCTATCCTCCTAATTCGTTCTATTCATGATTGAAGAATCATGGCTCCTAGAAGAATGAATGGAATAATAAATGTAAACTGTGTAGGCCACGAAGATGGTAATAGTCATGGGCATCAATAGGCCCCACCTATTTAGGATCCCCAGACACCAGAGCCAGTTGCCCATGTAGAGCTTAGGGCGGCTATCCAGATTTTGGTGTAGGCCTTGATCTCTCAAGTCAACCAGCAGGCCGTTGCGCATATCCAACCGAATTGCAATATGGAAGTGGCCCATATTAGAGATTTCTCAAGGATGAACACTCCGGAGTTCGTTGGGTCCAAATTGGATAAGGACTCACATGAGTTTATTGATTAGATTGTGAAGATCACCTAGGTTATGGGGGTGAATGGGGTTGAATGTGCAGTGCTGTCATTGTATTAGTTGAAAGGGGTCGCACATAACTGGTTCAGGAAATAGAGAGACACTGGGGCCACCAGAGCAGGGCCATTCACTTGGGAGAAGTTTCACACGGTGTTCCTAGATAAATTCTTCCCTCGGGAGATGAGGGAGTTAAAGGCAGCAGAATTTGTGAATTTGAAGAAGGTGAGAATGATGGTACAAGAGTATGCTCTCAAGTTCACTCGTTTGTCAAACTATGCCCCCGAGTTAGTGGTTGACCAAACAATGCGGGCGAGCCGATTCATTCATGGTGTGGCGGGTAATTTAGAAAAGGATTGCAGGATTGCCATGATTCATCAGGATATGGAATTTCCTCATTTAGTGTTGTACGCCCAGCATATGGAGGCATCTCATGAGAGAGAGAGGGAGGCAAAGAGGGCTTGGACGGATAGCCATGGGTTCGCACATTAGAGATCCGGCAGTGGTCACCGCCCTCAATTTTAGCAGAGGTCACTAGCTCCAGCACCATCATCAACTAGTGTTCAATCCAGACCCAAGGGTGATCTTAAGAGCAGGACTTCAGGATTGAGGGACCAGAGGGGCACATAGGTGGAGCGTACATCCCCAGCCTGCGGGAAGTGTGGAAAGAGTCATGCCAGGGACATTTTGCTTGGCTTAGATATTTTCTATGGGTGTGGTAGGTCTGGCCACATGCGCCGACCGTGTCCATTATCTAGACAGTATGGTGATAGAGTTCATGCGGAAACCACCATCGCAGCGGCAGCTCCAGCACGTACCGCTCTGCAGGGAGCATCTTCTAGTGGTGGTGGCGGACAGTGCCAAAACAGATTCTATGCCCTCTCCTCACTTCAGGAGAAAGAGACTTCACCAGATGTGGTAAATTCTATGTTAAGAGTTTTCCATATTGATTTTTATGCTTTTCAAGATCGAGGGACTACTTTGTCTTTTGTGACTCCTTGCATTGCTAGAGCTTTATTGTTAGCCCAGAGACTCTGTAAGAACCATTGTCATTTTCTACTCCTGTTGATGATTCCGTTGTAGCTAGGTGGGTGTATAGAGGATGCCCAATCACTATATTGCATAAGGTCACCTCTGCAAACCTTGTAGAGTTATCCATGACTGACTTCGACATTATTCTTGGCATGGATTGGTTGTTTGCCTGCTATGCTTCTGTTAATTGTAGAACCCGTGCAATGGAATTTCATTTTTCTAGATAAATCAGTCTTGAAGTGGAAGGGTAGTTTGTTTGTACCAGTGGGTCGATTTATCTCATATCTTAAAGCCAGAAAGATGATTTCTAAGGTTGCATGTATCATTTAGTTAGGGTTAAGGATTATTAGTCTGAGACCCTGATTATCTAGTGAGTTTCGGTGGTGCGTGCGTATCCAGAGGTCTTTCCTGATTATTTGCCAGGTGTTCCTCCTGAGAGGGAAATTGATTTTGGTATTGATCTTCTACCCGATACGCATCCTATCTCCATTCCTCTTTACAAAATTGCTCCAGCCGAGCAAAAGGAATTGAAGGACCTGCTAGATAAGTGATTCATTAGACTGAGCAAGTCTCCATGGGGTGCACCAGTCTTATTTGTTCAAAAGAAGGATAGTTTGCTTCGAATGTTCATTGATTATTGGCAATTGAACAAAGTCACCATTAAGAATAGTTATCCTCTACCCAGGATCAATGATTTGTTTGACCAGCTTCAGGGTGCAAGGTGTTTCTCAAAGATATATCTCAGGTCCGGGTATCATCAGCTCAGGATTCGGGAGTGTGATATCCCGAAGATAGCCTTTAGAATGCGGTATGGTCATTATGAGTTTGTAGTTATGTATTTTGGACTAACAAATGCTCCTACAGTTTTTATGGACTTGATGAATAGGGTGTTCAAGCCGTATCTGGACATGTTTGTGAATGTGTTCATTGATGACATCCTTATATACTCTCAGAGCGAGGAGGAGCATGCCGCTCATTTGAGAGTAGTGCTTTAGACTCTAAAGGATTGTCAATTGTATGCAAAAGTCAGCAAGTGCGAGGTTTGGTTGAACTTAGTAGCATTTTTGGGCCATGTGTTATCAAGAAAAGGCATAAAAATAGTCTTATAAAATTGAGGCGTTGAAGAATTGGCCTAGACTGGTAAATCCTTCGGATATTTGGATTTTCTTGGCCTAGCTGGCTACAATCGGAGATTTATTGAAGGTTTTTCATCAATTGCAGGACCTTTGACAAACTTGAATTGGAAGAAGGTGAAGTTCCAAAGGTCAGAGGCTTGTGAGAAGAGCTTCAAAGAGTTGAAGACTCGACTTACTACCGCACTGGTTGTGGCCCTACCCGAGGGTACCGATGGTGTTGTGGTGTATTGTGATGATTCGAGAATTGGGCTCGGATGTGTATTGATGCCGTGAGTGAAAGTAATAGCATATGCCTCTAGACAGTTAAAGATCCATATGAAGAACTACCCGACCCATGACCTAGAGTTAGCCTCTATGGTATTTGCATTGAAAATATGGCGACATTACTTGTATGTGGTCCATGTGGATGTTTTTACGGACCACAAGAGCTTATAATATGTGTTCATATAGAAAGAGCTCAATCTACAGCAAAGGAGGTGGTTAAAGACTATGATATGAGTGTTCTTTATCATATGGGTAAGGCTAATGTGGTGGCGGACGCACATAATAGGCTCTCGATGGAAACGGTATCCCATATTGATTAAGGGAAGAAAGAGCCGGTGAAAGAAGTGCATTGTTTCACAAGGTTAGGCTTTAGGTTTGTTGACTCTACCAATAGCAGTGTTGTTGTTCAAAGCGGATCCGAATCATCCTTGGTGACTGATGTGAAAGATAGACAAGATGAGGACCAAATTTTGATAAAGTTTAAAGAAGATATTCGAAGTCAGAAGGTAGAGGTCTTCTCCTAAGGGGGAGATGGTGTGCTTCGGCACTAGGGTCACCTATGTGTTCCAGATGTTTGGAATTTGAGGGGCCGGATATTGCATGAGGCCCATGGATCCAGGTATTCCATCCATCCGGGTGCCACCAAGATGTATCGTGACTTATGATAAATCTATTGGTGGGATGGCATGAAGAAGGATATTGCAGAATTCGTAGCCAGATGCCCGAACTGTCAGTAAGTAAATGGTGAACATCAATGGCCGGGAGAAGTACTTCAGGATATCAGAATTACTACTTGGAAGTGGGAAGAGATTAATATGGACTTCATCATGGGACTACCTCGTACTCGCTGTTAATATGATTGCATTTGGGTTGTGGTAGACAGGTTAACCATGGCTGCACATTTTCTACCGGTGAAAACCACAGATTCAGCGGATGATTATGCCAGATTGTATATCCAAGAGTTGGTTCGATTGCATGGAGTACCCTTGTCCATTATTTCAGACTGAGGTACTCAATTTACCTCTCAGTTTTTGTGGTCATTCCAAAAAGGTCTTGGGACTCAGGTTAAGCTAAGTATAGCATTTCATCTATAGACCGATGGCTAAGAAGAATGAACAATCCAGACTCTTGAGGACATGTTGAGAGCATGTGTGACGGACTACAAATATCACTATAGAATTCAGATGGCACCGTTCGAGGCTCTTTATGGGCGGAGGTGTAGGTCGCCCATCAGATGGTTTGAGGTTGGTGAGGCAGCTATTCATAGGGCAATATTCGGTTCATGAGGTTGTGGTGAAGGTTCAGTTTATAAGAGATAGGCTAAAAACCGCTCAGAGTCGTCAAAAGTCATATGCTAATGTGAGAAGGAGAGCATTGGAATTCGAGGTGGACGATTGGGCATTTCTGAAGGTGTCTCCCATGAAGGGAGTAATGCGGTTTGGGAAGAAAAGAAAAATTAGTCCCCGCTATGTTGGTCCCTACATGATTATGACAAGAGTTGGTAAGGTAGAGTATGAGTTGGAATTGCCCTCAAAGTTGTCTTCTGTTCATCCTATGTTTCATGTATCGCTTTTGAAGAAATGTTTGGGAGATGTAACTCTGATAGTCATGGTAGACACCGTTGGTGTAAAATATAGCCTTAGCTATGAGGAGGTTCCGGTGAAAATACTAGATCATCAGGTTCGGAAGCTAAGGAACAAGTAGGTTCAGATAAAGTATTATGGAGATATTAGCATGTTGAAGGAGCTACGTGGGAAGCTGAAGCAGATATGATGGCTAAATACACACACTTATTCTCTACCAGCTCAGTTCCGACTTGAGGTATTAGTTTTTCCCTATAACTCTATGCAGTTTTCATGTTCAAATCTTGTGTTCAAGTTTCTTTTATATATATGGATGTGTATGTTAAGCACGAAATCAGTTCAGCTATGTGATATGCATCGGAGATAGTCATTCCATTAATTTTCGGGTTAAATGATCAGTATAGGGGTGTAATAATTGCATGTCCTTGTTTGCTGCTTGTTTTCCAACATGTGAGGATGAATGTTCCTAAGGGGGAGATATTGTAATACCCTGAAAATTCTTAAGATTAGACCCTGGATCAAAATGGAAAGTTAGGTGAAAATTGGAGAAAATTTCTCATGAAGGATGATATGACGACTCATGGTTGGACCCCACGAGTCGTAGTTAGCATTCGTGGTAAGGGAGGTCTAGGTGTCAGTGGTGATAATGAACGAAGCAATGACTCATTTCTTGGAACAACAAGTTGTTGTTTGCAATCATAGGAAGGGGATGGACCTTGGTATTTGGGGATACCACGGGTAAGCCAATGACTCTTGGTGAGAAATGAAGACCCGTGGTTACCAGTCGTCATTTGGTGGCTAGAATTTCCAGCGCATGTAACGGATCTAGACCAAGACTCAGCGGTGAAACCACGGGTCGTGGTGAGGTTCGTGGTGAGGAAGTTTAGGTTTTTGAGGGGGATGGCAACGATCGATCTAACGACCAATTATTTGAAGCAATGATTCATCTAATCGAGTCGTGGGATGAATTTGAAACATGAAGTGAGGAAGTGGACCCAACGACTCGATACCACGAGTCGCGGTATCATGCAACGACTAGTGGGACTAGTCGTTGGTGCGTCCAGGACAGTTTTTCAAGGATATTTCATTAAGGGTATTTTCGATCTTTCTACGCTCTAGGGCCCTAAACTACGTCGTCTTATGTATTTTTCTGGACATGATAAGATAAGTTAAGACCCTCTAATTGTCCCCATTCCCATGAATGCAAGTCAGAACAATTTTTTGAGAGATCAAGCTATTCCTCAAGCTCTTCCCTAAAAATTCTCCCTTGGGCATTCAAGAACCTTCGAATTTGATCTTACCCAGGTATGTAGATTTACGAATAAATTCAATTCTTATGAAAATCCAATGATTTTCTAATGGGCTATATGTATTGTTATTTACATCATATTCCATGGGTTTAGATAATATTTTACAACTAATTTTGATTACAAACATATTTATTTTGATTTATACTCAATTAATCCTAATTATGCATGATCTATGATGAACCAATTTATGATTTTCTCTTCAATTGTTGATATTTACAAGCCCAACATGATCTATGATTTGAAATATAAATTTATTCAAATACCCAACATGATTTGATGATTTACAAGTTATATGTATGATATTCAAGTATGCATGGGCCTTATGCTTTATGAACTATTGATGATGGAAAGCATGTTTTCAAGTTTCCCATGTTTATAAGTATGTTTTTGGATGAATTTGTCATGACTCGAACGGAGGCCCGGATCGTAGACATGGGACAAGGAATCCGGAGAGACCCCAAGTCAACCCATGGCATAAGCACATATCTAACTCAATCAATAAACAGAGAAATCCTCAATATAAACTTAGCGGAAGTCTAACTTAACATATATCAGAATAAACATCCAAAGCAAACACATACATAAGTCTGAAAAGCCTCTAATCTGGACGAGTTGATGGGACAAAACCCCCAACTAACTCAACAATACTAAGACTGAAAATATACAAGAGAAACTAAATGTCTATCCCTCGAAGGATGAGGACTCACAAACCAGACTGGCGCTATCTTTGAAAATGCTATCTAAAAGACGGTCTTAAGCTGAGAGTCGGGGCCTATATCATGAAACGATACAACATACAATGTATGCGGCTAGTACGTGGAATGAACCGAGTATGCAAGGTAAGTAAAACTTCTTAAGTAAAGTAAATCATTTAAAACATTTCATAACATATCAAAAGCTTCCAAATCTGAGAGGAAGGATTTCATGCTTTCTTTCTGAATTCATAACCTTTTCATATCATGACAATGCTTAGCTTCATAAATTAATAACTGACTCGAATGACTCAAAGCTGAAACATACATTTATAAGAAAATATGAATAATGTGCCAAACCTTTCCTTTAGAACACGCGTGTGTAAAATAATAACCATGAATGATGAGTGTGCAAATTTGAATCATATAGACAATGGGAGACTCGTTACTTAACTGACATACCACGATAGAGCTTACATGGTCCCGACTATCACATTCAAGTGGGTAGAGTTGTCCAAAAATTTTTAGGGTTAAGGATGTTACCATGATATCGATATCAAGCTCATGGGCCATTAGGGCCGAGGATAGCTCACAAGGAAGGTCCCAATAATATATTAGTATCATCCTACGTTGGCGCGTAGTTTTGGGGAATAGGGTGATCGACCCTTAGCCCACACCGTGCTAGACTCTTCTCCCAAAAACATGTAATGTTGTACATCATATATAATGAAGCTCAACATCGTCTATAGAAGAAGCTCATAATGAAATCATGCATAATTAGACATCGTATGAAAACGAAGCTCAACATTGTCCATTGACAAAGCTGATAATTAAATCATGCATTAACTCGACATCATATGAAAATGAAGCACATAAAGAACATACATCTTAATTGGATTCAGGCATATTAGAAGCTTTATTTTGAAACGTACCACAAGCTCAAAGATAAGTGGGCGTATTTACTCCAAAACCATGTGATAAACTAATTTTATAGATACTACATCATTATACTCGATATAAAGGCCTTGCCCACAACTTTATCATGCTTGGACCTACTCAATTTATTTTAAAAATAATATCATAATCATGGGTATCTTTAGAAACATGTTTTTCATCATCAAATCTAATCATCATCATACATTCATCATTATTCTCTTCTTGCATGAACTTCTCTTCCATGGGAATTTAATTTCATAATTTAGAAAACATGATTTGGATTAAAAACAATTTAAAATCTTCCCAAACTTCGCAGTTCATCAATAGAAACATAATCAAATCATACCCATGTACAAAAATTTAAGAATTATGCAATTGGGTAAAAACTCCATACTTGATCATAGGTAAATTTCATAATTTGATAGAAATTGGGCACGGGTGTGGAAGGAGACACCAACTCATAACCCAACATACCTAGAAGGGATGATTCTAACACTCCTTTGATTTCCCAAGATGAGATTTAAATGAAAATCTTGAATACTAGCCTTGATTCACCTCTTCAACCTCTCAAGCTTGCATGCATGTAAGGAATGACTTAGAATAGGTTTTCCCCTCTTAAAATCCACTAAAACAAGCCTTAAATGATGTAGTATAGGGCCTTAGGACATAGAATGATGGAAATACCATTACTGATAATGCAGAAAAACTGCTCACTAGACCAAATAAAGGACGATCCAACGGTTCGTTGGAGGATACCATGACCTGTGGTATATGCTGAGACTTGCTTCTGGAACTAGACAACGAACGGACAGGACGGATCGTTCTCTGAGACAACGAGTCGTTACATCGACCGTTGTTTTACCTTTCACAAAAGCTGAACCTTCTTACCACGAGCCTCAGCACGACTCGTGGTTCCTTCCAACGAGTCGTGGTCTCGATCCGTCACATACACTGGAAATTCTTGCACCCAAACAATGACCGCCAACAACGAGTCATTTTATCTTACAACAAATCCTTGGAAGTCCCATTGTATCCCCTCATCTGAAGTCCACAACTTACCACAATTGTAAAGGACGGCTTATTGTATCGCACAACGGGTCGTCATACCACTTGTTCTTTCCCCAGCCACCAAAACTTCCCTAACCAATGATTGAATACAACGATCCGTGGTTTGATACCACAAGTCGTTCAATGACACGTTTTGTGCAATTTTCCCCATTTAAGCAGTTTTCAACTTTTAACTCCCGGGTCTATGCTCAAGAACTTTGGGGGCATTACAATATCTCCCCCTTAGGAACATTCGACCTCAAATGTAGGAAACAAGAAAAAAAATAGAGATATGAAATTATCATATTCAAATACTGATTATTTTAACCGAAACTTTACGGAATGACTACCTCCGATTCATAATAGATAGTTGAACTAATCTCATACTTCACATACACATCCATACTCATCCAATAAACTGGAACACATGAACTAAACATGCAAACTAAAAAGAGCCATAGAGCAAAATTGATACCTCAAGTTGGAATTGAGCCGGTACAGAATACATGTGGGTATTTATCCATAATATGCTCTTCGTCTTCCCACATAGCTCCTTCAACATGCTGATTTCTCCGTAAGACTTTAACTGATGCTACTTCTTGGTTCCTTAGCTTCCAAACTTGATAGTCCAATATTTCCATAGGAACTTCTTCATAGATGAGGCTGTCTTTTACACCGATGTTGTCCATCGGGACAACTAGAGCAGGATCTCCCAAGCACTTCTTCAAAAGTGATACATGAAACACATGATGCACAGAAGATAACCCTGAGGGCAAGTGCAACTGATAAGCCACATTACCAACTCTTCTTGTAACCTAGTAGGGACCAACATAGCGGGGACTGAGCTTTCCTTTCTTTTTGAACCGCTTTACTCCCTTCATGGGAGATACCTTTAGAAATACCCAATTGTCTATCTCTAACTCTAGATCCCTCCTCCTCACATCAGCGTATGACTTCTCACAACTCTGAGCGGTTTTCAACTAGTCCCTTATCAACTGAACCTTTACCATAGCCTCACGAACCAAATCAGGCCCTATCATAGTTGCTTCCCCAACTTCAAACCATCGGATGGGCGATCTAAAGCTCTTCCTATAAAGATCCTCGAACGGTGTCGTCTGGATGCTAGAGTGATAGTTGTTATTATCAGAAAATTCAATCAAGGGAAAATAAGAATCCCAACTACCCTTTAAATCCATTACACATTCTCTCAACATGTCCTCGAGAGTCTGGATTATTCGTTCAACTTGGTTTTCCTTTAGCGGATGAAAGCCTGTAGTGAGCTTAACTTGAGTCCCAAGCCCCTTCTGAAAAGACTGCCAGAACTAGGAGGTAAAATGAGCACCTCGGTCTGAAATAATAGAAAAGGTCACTCCATGAAGTCGAACCAACTCCCGAATATACAATTTTTCATAATCATCTATCGAATCCGTGGTCTTGACCAGCAAAAAGTGTGTAGCCTTGGTTAACCTATCTACCACCACCCAAATGGAATCGTAATGTCGGCGAGTACGAGGTAGACCTGCAATGAAATCCATATTAATCTCTTCCCACTTCCAAGTTGGAATGCTAATATCTTGAAGAACTCCTCCCAGCCACTGATGTTCAACCTTAACTTGTTGACAGTTCGGGCACCTGGCTACGAACTGCGCAGTATCCTTTTTCATACCGTCCCACCAATAGATTTCTTGCATGTCCTGATACATCTTCATGGATCCCAGATGAATAGAATATTTGGTACCATGTGCCTCATGGAATATCGGTCTCCTTAAATCATTGACGTCTAGGAAATACAGACGACCCTGGTACCGAAGCACACCATCTCCCCCTTGGGAGAAAACTTCCACCTTTTGACTCCGCACAGCTTCCTTCAATTTCCTCAAAATCGGGTCCTCGTCTTACGTAGTCTTCAAATCCACCACCGAGGATGATTTTGATCCATTCTGCACAACAACTCCCCCATCGGTTTAGTCGACCAACCTCACTCTCGACCTTGCAACTCGATGGACTTCTTTCACCAATTCCTTCTTTCCCTCATCAACGTGGGACACACTCTCCATAGAGAGCCTACTAAGTGCATCTGCCACCACATTAGCCTTACCTGGATGGTAAAGAACGCTCATGTCGAAGTCTTTCAGTAGCTCCAACTACCTTCATTGTTGTAGATTGAGACCTTTCTGCGTGAACACATATTGCAAGCTCTTGTGATCCATGAACACGTCCAGGTGAACCCCATACAAGTAATGCCGCCATATCTTCAATGCAAACACCACTGTAGCCAACTCAAGATCATGGGTCGGGTAATTCTTTTCATGGACATTCAATTATCTTGCAGCATTTGCTATCACATTTTCGTGCTAAATCAACACACATACAAGTCCGATTCTCGAAGCATCACAATACACCACAAAACCATCGGTACCATCAGGTGGGTTCAATAATGGTGCTGAAGTGAGTCGAGTCTTCAACTCTTGAAAGCTTTTCTCACAAACCTCCAACCATTGGAACTTTACCCTCTTTTGAGTAAACTTGGTCAAAGGTGCCACAATGGATGAAAAGCCTTAAACAAATCTCTAATAGTAGCCAGTTAATCCCAAAAAGATCTTGATATCTGATGGGTTCACTGGTCTGGTCCAATTCTACACCGCCTCAATTTTATGAGAATCTACCTTTATTCCCTCACTTGATACCACATGGCCTAGAAATGCCACGGAGTCCATCCAAAACTCACACTTGCTGAACTTTGCATACAACTGACGATCCTTGAGGGTCTTGAAGCACTACTCTCAAGTGAGCGGCATGTTCCTCCTCGCTCCGAGAGTATATAAGGATGTCATCGATGAACACTATCATGAACATATCCGAATATTCCTTGAACACCATATTAATTAGATCCATAAAAGCCTAAGGGGCATTGATTAGTCCAAAAGACAACAATAAATTCTTAGTGACCATACTGATTCATGAAAGCAGTTTTCAGGATGTCAATCTCTCGAACTTTGAGCTAGTGATATCCCGACCTGAGATAAATCTTGGAGAAATACTTGGCACCCTAAAGATGATCAAAAAAATCATTGATCCTAGGTAAGTGATACGTGTTCTAAACGGTGACCTTGTTCAACTGCCTATAGTCAATGCATATCCAAAGTGAACCATCCTTCTTTCGGACAAATAACACTTGTGCAACCCATGGAGACTTGCTCGGTCTAATGAATCCCTTATCTAACAGGTCCTTCAACTCTTTTAGCTCGGCTGGAGCCATTCTGTAGGGAAGAATGGATATAGGTTGCGTGTCGGGAAGAAGATCTATACTGAACTCAATCTCCCGCTTGGGAGGGACACCTGGCAAATCGTCAGGAAAGACCTCTGAATACTCACATACTACTGGTACGGACTAGATGATCCGGGACTTAGAATCGACATCCTTAACCCTAACAAGATGGTACATACAAACCTTATAAATCATCTTCCTGGCCTTAAGGCTGGAAATAAATCGACCTAATGGCACAGCTGTCTACCCTTCCATTCTAGGACTGGCTCACCCGGAATTCTAAACTCTACTGACCGGGTTTTACAATTAAATGAGGCGTAGCATATAAATAGCCAATCCATGCTGAGAATAACATCGAAATTGGTCATGGCTAACTCTATCAAATCTACTGAGGTGACCTTATGAAGAACTGAGACTGGGAAATCTCTATACACCCATCTAGCTATAACTGAGTCACCTAATGGAATGGAAATTGAGAAGGGCTCTATCAAGACATCGGGACTGATTCCAAAGCTACTGGGCATATAAGGTGTTACAAAATACAAGGTAGACCCTAGATCTAGCAAAGCATATACATCAACATGGAAAACTCTTAACATACCAGTGACCACATCCAGGGAGGCCTCCTACTCCTGACGGGTGGCTAAAGCATAGAATCTGTTCTTGGCACTAATTGCCAGCTTAGATAGTAGATACCCCCGGATGTTCTGAGCGTGCGGGAGGTGCTGTTGAGCTAGAAGCTGGGCCTCGGCTCCCAACCTAATCCTATCTCACAACTAGACAATCTCTGAGCATATTTCCGGTATTCCCGTACCCAAAACAAGCTCTTGAACCTGCCAAACACTGGCCTATGTGCCCTCGACCATATCTACGACAAGCTGGGATGCTGGAATTTATGGGTCTATTGCTATGACCACTCGATCCTGATGCCCACTCTCTCTGATCACGTCTTGGCCTAGATGGCACTCTCACTGCTGAAGATGCTGGGGCTGATGATCTCTAGTGGGTCTACTATCGGTGTCCACCACCGGACCTCTACTAAGAGAACCTGTGGTCCTCGGTCCTGGCCCTCTTGGCCTCCCTCTCTCTCGAATGTGCCGCCTCTATCTAATGGGTGTACAACACCATGCGAGGGAAGTCCATATCCTGGTGAAGCATAGCAACTGACACTCCTTATCCAAATACCCTGCTATACAATGCAAGAATCTAGTAACTCATGCCCTCTGATCAGCCACTAGCTCTGGGGCTTATTCCGATAGCCGAGTAAACTCAAGGGAATACTCTTGCACTGTCATTCTTCCTTGCTGCAAGTTTACAAACTCATCTGCTTTCACCTCCCTCATCTCTCGAGGGAAGAACCGATCTAGGAATGAAACCTGAAACTCCTCCCACGTGATCAGACATGCTCCTGCGACCCTGTTATCCTTCCATTGGTGAAACTAGATATGCACAACCCCCTTCAAGTTATAGGCAACCAACTCTTCGCACTCAACACTATTCATCCCCATAACCTTGGTAATCTTTAAAATCTCATCAACGAACTCATGTGGGTCCTCATCTACCTTGGACACAAGGAACTCCGGCGGGTTCATCCTCAAGAAGTCTCTTACTTGAGCCACCACTGCATTGCCATTTTACGGGACATGTGCAATGGCCTTCTAATTGAGTTGTGCGGTCAAGTCCTGCGCAAGCATCTGAATAGGAGCAGTCGGTTCTGGTGCCTGAGGCTCCTTAACTTGTGGGGATGGATGATGCCCATAAATATTTCCGTCCTCGTGTCCTTCACCACCTACATTCCTCCTTCCATTCATTCTTTGAGGAGCAATGATTCTGCAATCGCGAATAGCATGAATTAGGAGGATAGAAAGATTTTTCATCTCACGACATAGATCATGAGAGAAGGGAATATTTCCTAAACGTCTAGTAGCCTCTTCGTCATAACTGTGGCGCACTTCACACCCATGAAAAAGACTCTACGTGACATTAATTCAAACAACATAGGAAACTTCAAAACCTATTGCTCTGATATCAAGTTTGTCACGACTCGAATGGAGGCCCGAATTATAGACACGGGACATGGGATCCTGATAGACACCAAGTCGACTGATGGTATAAGAACATATCTAACTCAATCAATAAACAGAGAAATCGACAATATAAACTTTGCTGAAGTCTAACATAACATACATCAGAATAAACATCCGAAGCTAACATATACATAAGTATAAAAAGCGTCTAATCTAGACGAGTTGATGGGATAAAACACCTAACTAACTCAACAATACTAAGACTGAAAATATACAAGAGAAACTAAAAGTCTTGACATCGAACAATGAGGAATCCCCAATCAGGCGGATGCTATCTTTGAAAATGCTATCTAAGAGCGGGTCTGAAGCTGAGAGTCGGGTCCTGTATCATGAAATGATACAACATAGAATTTATGCGGTCAGTACGTGGAATGTACCGAGTATGCAAAGTAAGTAAAACTGCTTAAGTAAAGTAAATCATTAAAAACCTTTCATAACATATCATAAGCTTCCAAATCTGTGAGGAAGAATTTCATGCTTTCTTTCGGAATTCATAACCTTTTCATAACATGACAACGCATAGCTTCATAATATCATAACTGACTTGAATGACTCAATGCTGAAACATACATTTATAAGAAAAGCAGAACAATGAGTCAAACCTTGCCATTAGAACACGCATGTGTAAAATAATAATTATGAATGATGAATATGCAAATTTGAATCATATAGACAATAGGAGACTTGTCACTTAACCGACATACCACGATAGAGATTACATGGTCTCGAGTATCACATTCAAGTGGGTAGAGTCGTACAAAATCTTGCCAGGGCTCACAATGGAAGTCCCAATATTATATTAGTATTAACCTATGTTGGCGCATAGTTCTGGGGCATAAGGTGATCGACTCATAGCCCGCTCGGTGCTAGACTCTTCTCCCAAAAACATGTAATGCTCTAAATCATATATAACAAAGCTCAACATCGTCTATAGACGAAGCTCAAGATGAAATCGTGCATAACTCAAAATCATATAAAAATGAAGCTCAACATTGTCCATTGACAAAGCCCAATAATGAAATCATGCGTAAACTCGACATCACATGAAAAGGAAGCTCATCAATAATATACATCTCAATTGAATTCATGCATATTAGAAGCTTTATTTAGAAACATGCCACAAGCTCAAAGATAAGTGAGACCATTTAAACCAAAACCATGTGGTAAACTTACTTTAGAGATGCTACATCATTATACTCGATATAAGGGCCTTGCCCAAAATTCTATCATGCTTGGACCTACTCAATTTATCTTAAAAATAATATCATAATCATGGGTATCTTTAGAAACATGCTTTTCATCAACAAATCTCATCATCATCATACATTCATCATTATTTGCTTCTTGCCTAAACTTCTCTACCAATTTCATAATTTAGAAAACATGATTTGGATTGAAAACAATTTAAAATCTTCCCAAGCTTTAACAATTCATAAGTAGAAACATAATCAAATCATACCCACGTATAGAAATTGAAGAATTATGCAATTGGGTAAAAACCCGATACTTGATCATAGGTGATTTTCATAATTCGATAAAAATTTCGCATGGGTTTGGAAGGACACACCCACTCATAACCCTACATACCTTGAAGGGATGATCCTAACACTCCTCTGATTGCCCAAGATGAGATTCCAACGTAAACCTTGAAAACTAGCCTTGAATAACCTTTTCAACCTCTCAAGATGGCATGCATGTAATGAATTACTTAGAATAGGTTTTCCCCTCTTAAAACACACTAAAACAAGCCTTAAATGATGTAGTATAGGGCCTTAGGACATAATAATGACGGAAATGCCCTTACTGATTACGCAAAAAAAAATTGCTCACTGGACCAAACAACGGATGACCCAACGGGTCATTGGAGGATACGACGACCCGTGGTATCTATCCCTTCTATGCACTATTGAGACTTGCTTCCGAAACTGTACAACGGCTGGGCAGGATTGATAGTTCTCCGAGACAACGAGTTGTTACATTGACCATTATTTCCCCTTTCACAAAAGCTGAACCTTCTTACCACGAGCCTCACCATGACTCGTAGTTTCTTCAAATGAGTCGTGGTCTTGATCCGTCACATACACAAGAAATTCTTGCACCCAAATAACAACCGCTAACAATGAGTCATATTATCTCACAACGAATTATTGGAAGGCTCGTTGTATCCCCTCATCTGAAGTCCACGACTTACCACAACTATAAAGGAAGACACGTTGTATCCCACATTGGTTCGTCATACCACTCTTGTTTCCCCTTCCACCAAAACTTCCCTAACCAACGACTGAATACAATGACTCGTGGTTTGATACCATGAGTCATTCTATGATCCGTTCTGTGCAATTTTCCCCATTTCAGCAGTTTTCAACTTTTAACTCCTGTATATTTTCTCAAGAACTTTTAGGGTATTATAGAATTGAGCATTGTAAAGCATGGTGAAGTATTGGGAAATTCCCACATGATGAAGAATGATTTATGGTTTATGAAATGGATTCTAATGAATAATCTATTTGTGGTGATGGCCGGCGAAAGGGCTTTCGATTCTTGGCTAATCATGTTTTAATGGGGATCAATGAATGATGAATGTTTATTTTAGCCATGAATATTAATTAATGATGTTATTAATTTATGTATGAGCCTAATGCATGTTTTCGAGAGCCGTGTCTAGCACCAAGCAGCCCGACGTTCAAAAGACTACACCGGTGTCTCATGACTTTGTGCCATTGTGGGTTTATAATGATACATTACAATGATAATGATCTGCTCTTTTTGTTATATCAAATAACGCATGTCCCTCACCTAAATGTCAGCGGCGACTCTACCCACTTGATTGATATAGTTGGGGTATCATGAAAGGCTCTACCATTATGGTGTCAGTTATGACGAGTCCTCCCTTTGTTTGGCATGTTTTAGGCAGATAGTTGTTTATGATGTTTGGCTCATGTGATGATTTGATAAAGTTTCTATTATGATTATGATAATGAACGATTTATGAATCATTTGAAAACCTTGAGCCTTACGTTATGTTATGATGTTTATGATATGAGCATGATGTCCCACTCTTATGACGTTTTATGATTTTTCATATATTTTAAATGTCTGTTTTACTTACCTTGCATAATCGGTACATTCCATGTACTAACCACATACTTCTACGCCTCATCATTTCATGATACAGGACTTGGCTCTCAAGCTCATCCTCATCCTTAGTCCATCTCAGGATCATTTTCAGCACTATTGGTGAGTCCTCATGTTCCGAGGGCCATTTTTCTAGACATTTATGTTATTCTATGTTTTAGTGTTTGGCGGGGTTAGATGGGAGTGTTGTGCCATCAACCCATCATATTAAGTAGAGGATTTTAGAAAATATGTAGTACTCACCTTATGTATATGTCAGTGTTTTCAAATGTTATGTTATGTTATGTTTACGTTTCCGCTATGCCTTATGTTCAGTCTTCCGCTTAAAGTGAATGAAGTTTGATGTATGCTTATGCTGTGGGTCAACATGGGACCTCTCGGGGTTCCTTGTCCCATGTTACGATCCGGGTATACATTCAGGTCGTGAAAGCCTAGCCCACCAAGGGGAATCTACTAGTGGGGGTGGTGGTCATCGTTAAAACAGATTATGTGCCCTAGCACCTCATCAGGAGCAGGAGGTCTCCCCAGATGTAGTCACTAATATGTTATGAGTATTCCACCTTGATGTATATGAATTGTTAGATCTAGGGGTTACTTTGTCTTTTGTGACGCCCTATGTTTCTAGTAGTTTCAGAGTCAGTATCGAAATCTTGTCAGAACCCTTCTCCATCTCTACTCTAGTCGGTGATTCAGTTATAACTCGATGGGTATATAGCAATTGCCCTGTCACAGTCCTTCGGAAATTCAACTCAAAAAATTTAGTGGAGTTATCCATCATCGATTTCATGTTATCTTCGGCATGGATTGGCCACATGGATGTTATGCTCAGTCAATTGTAGAACCCGTGCACTAGAGTTCAGATTTTTGGGGGAGCCAGTCTCAGAGTGGAAGGGTAGTTCAGTGGTGCCTGTAGGTCGCTTCATTTCATACCATAAGGCCAGAAAGATGATTTCTAAAGGTTGCATGTGGCATCTAGTTAGCATTAAGGATGCTACACCCAAAACCCCGATATCTAGTCAGTTCCTATAGTGTGTGAGTATCTAGAGGTGTCTCCAGATGATTTACCGGGAATCCTTCTCGAGCGAGAGATCGATTTTTGTATTGAACTTCTTCCCAATATGCAGCCTATCTCTATTCCTCCTTATAGAATGGCTCCAGCCGAGATAAAGCAGTTGAAGGAGCAGTTGAAGGATCTTCTAGATAAGAGTTTCATCAGATTTAGAAAATCCCATGGGGTGTACCAGTTCTCTTTGTCCGCAAGAAGGATGGTTCTCTTCGAATGTGTATTGGTTATTGGAAATTGAAGAAAGTTAGCATTAAGAACAGGTATCCTCTCCCCAAGATTTATGATTTGTTCGACCAGCTTTAAGGCAAGAAGTGCTTTTCGAATATAGATCTCAGATTCGATACAATCAGCTCAGTGTTCGGGAGAGTGACATTCCAAAGACAACCTTCAGGACTCGGTATGGTCACTATGAGTTTGTAGTTACGTCTTTTGGACTAATGAATACTCTTGCAACTATTGTGGATTTGATGAATAAGGTGTTCAAGACATACTTGGATATAATTATGATTGTGTTCATAGAAGAGATTCTTATATACTTTCGGAGCGAGAGGAGCATGCCGCTCATTTGAGGGTGGTGCTACAGACTCTAAAGGATTGTCTGTTATATGCTAAGTGTCACGACCCAAACATGGGTCCAGACTGAGACACTAGAAAAGGAGCCCAGAGAGACTCCATGCTCACCCATGGACTTAACATACATCTAACTCAATCAAGTAACGCGAAAAACATAACATAATAAACACGGTGGAAATCTGAACATAACATAAAAGTCTGAATATATAACCCAAGTTTGAAGTTGAATACAATCTATTTTCTGAAAAGCCTCTAATACTGATGAGTTGATGAGACAAGGTCCCCAACTAACTCTCTAAGTCTGAAACTGAGTATACATAAACATAAATGAATGGAAGAGGGGGCCTTTACAGATGAGGACTCACGAATAGAGACTTGATGCTAATTTGGGAAGCTGGCTAATGACGGGGCTGAGTCTGAAGGTCGGAGCCTGTATCATAAAATGATACAACATAGAGTATTCAGTCAGTACATGGAATATACCAAGTATGCAATGTAAGTAAAACTGCTTAAATAAGTAAAATCATTTTAAACATGCATAATAAAACAACATCAAGATAAGAATCTGTGAGTAGGGCTTGCATGTTATTTTCTTAAATCATGATCTGAACATAACTGAACATCATAATTGAATCGAATGACCCAAAGCTATAATATGATAATAATAAGTAAAACTAAACATTGGTTCAAACCTGCATTAGAACACACACAGACACAGAGACACACACACACACACACACACACACACACACACACACATATNATATATATATATATATATCATGAATGTCAAACATGCACAACTATAATCATGAGGAACAATGGGAGACTCGTTATATAACTGAAATTACCACGATAATGCTTACGTGGTCCCGACTATCACACTTAAGTGGGCAGAGTCGTCCAAAGCCTTTCCAGGGCTAAGGACGCTACCATGATATTGATATCAAACTGTAGGCCCCTTAGGGCAGGGGAAAGCTCACATAGGAGGTCCCATAATACTCTGATCATACCTATATTGGCTAGTAGTTCTGAGGCATAGGGTTGACTGACCCTTCGCCTACTCGGTGCTAAACACTACTCGCAAAAACATACATATGCTTTCCATCATTCTTCAATGAAGCTAACCATCGTCTATTGACAAAGCTAAATAATCATGTACATATAAAATGTGAAATCATAAATGAGGATCCTTGGCTCACACCATATCACAAGCTGAACATAATTGGGAGTCCTGACTCCAAAATCATGTGGTAAGCTTATTAACTTGAAATCATACATCATAATTGAAAATATGGGCTTTCCCAATACTTAAACATTCTTGAAAATACTTGATTAACTTTAAAACATAATTATAGACATGGGTAACTTGAAAACATGCTTTTCATCATAAATATCTCATCATACTTGAAAATACATCATAAATCTCAACTTTCGTAGCTTCTCATGGATTGGAATTACAATTTATAAACTGGAAAACATGGTTTATAATTGAAAAAATTGTAAAACTTACCCATGAATCATAATATAGTAATAGAAGCATACTTAGATCATACCCATGGTATAAACTCAGGGAATTCATACATTGAGTTAAAACCCTATAGGATCAACATATACATTTTCATGAATTAGAGAGGGATTGGGAATGGGTGTGAACAAATTCACCCATTCATAGCCTTACATACCTGAGAGGATCTGATTCTACAACTTCTCTGATTGCCCAAGGAAAAATTGATGAAAACTTGAAGTAAAATGATCTTGATCACCTCTCTAGACCTTTACTCTTGCATGCATGAGTAAGAATAGCCTAGAATGATCTTACCCCTATTAAACTTCACTATTCTTAGCTTAAAACGACATAGTTTAGGCCTTAGAATCATAGGAATTACGGATAAGCCCTTACTATGTTCGCAGTAAATATCTGACTGCCAGTCCCCACGATGGACTGGACGAGTCATTANGATATCTTTGATGGGTAGCTTGAATGTTGGTTGAATATGTTGATTTAAACGGAATTACGGATAAGCCCTTACTATGTTCGCAGTAAATATCTGACTGCCAGTCCCCACGATGGACTGGACGAGTCATTACCAGGGGAAACGTGTCATCTTCTGCTGTCATGAAGTCCACTGCCACTTTTCCTCGAGGGGATTCCCACAGGGACCTAACGACCCGTTACTTGTGACCACGACTCGTGGTCACCACTCATTACCTCCATTGCAAAAATCTAAAGTCATTCACCAAATGCTGACCATGACTCACCTAATGAATCATGGTGTCCAACCATATGGAACACTTCCAACTCAACCTTCACCTTTCATTAGCTCTTGACCACGACTGACTCAATGAGTCATCGGTGCTAACCATGACTCGTGATCATGTTCGTGGGGACTCCAAACTCAAAAATCCCAACTTAAGGCATGCACGTCTACTTTTGGTCTACCCCCACGTCACAGGACGACTTGTTCTGTGTCTTGGTAAAGAAAATTCAATTTTCTCTGTTTCAACTCCCGAGTCTGATCTTGTGCCTTCGGGGTATAACAGTATCTCGCCCTTGGGGAAATTCTTCCTCGAATATTTAAAATCATACAGAAAAGCATAGAAATGCAATCATCATATTCAAATACTTATCATATAAGCTGAAAACTTACGGAATGACTAAATCGGATTCAAACTACATGGTTGATCTGAACTCATGAATCATACATACATACATATACATAAAAGAACTGGGGCACATCAACTGAGCATGAAACTAAATAGAGTTTTAAGGTAAAAACTAATACCTCAAGCTGGAACTGAGCCGGTAGGGAATAAATGTGGGTATCTAGCCATCATATCTGCTTTGACTTCCCACGTATCTCCCTCAACATGCTGATTCCTCTATAAAACTTTAACTGAAGCTACTTCCTTATTTCTTAGCCTTCGATCCTGACAATCCAGTATTCCAATCGGAACCTCCTAACAACTAAGTATGTCTTTCACACCAAAACTGTCTACCGGAACAACTAGAGCTGGATCCCTCAAACACTTTTTTAAGAGCAATACATGAAAAATAGGATGAACAAAAGCTAATTTTGAGGGAAACACTTATTCTTATGTCACCTTTCCATCCCACTTCACAATCCGGTAGGGGCCAACATAACGAGGGATAAGTTTTCTTTTCTTTCCATACCACATCACTCCCTTCATGGGAGACACCTTCAGGAACACCAAATCATCCACTTCGAATTCCAGTTCTCTCCTTCTCACATTAATATAGGACTTTTAGCGATGTTGAGCTGTTTTCAACCTGTGCTATATGAGCTGAACCTTCTTCATGGCCTCATGGACTAAATATGGTCCTATCATCGCAACTTTACCGAATTCAAATCAACCAATAGGCGATCTACATCTCCGTCCATAGAGAGTCTCAAATGGAGCCATTTGAATGATGGAATGGTAGTTGTTATCATATGTGAACTCAATAAGAGGCAGATGGTCATCCTAACTACCCTTGAAGTCCATCACACATGCTCTCAACATATCCTCGAGAGTCTAAATTTTCCGCTCTGCTTGACCACAGGTTTGCAGGTGCAATGTTATACTGAGCTTAACCTGAGTACCAAGTCCTTTTTGAGATGATCTCAAAAATTGAGAGGTAAAATGCGTACCTCTGTCTGATATGATGGACAAGGGGACTCCATGAAACCGAACTAGCTCTCAAATGTATGGTCTGGCGTAATACCCTGCAGAATCAGTGGTTTTGACCGGTAGAAAATGAGCGGCTTTGGTCAACCTGTCCACAATAACCCAAAGGGAGTCATACTATCGACGAGTTCAAGGAAACCCTTTGATGAAGTCCATATTGATTCTTTCTCACTTCCAAGTAGGAATACTGATATCCTGAAGCACACCTCCCGGTCTCTGGTTCTCAACCTTCACTTGCCGATTATTCGGACACTTAGCCACAAATTCAATGATGTCCTTCTTCATGTCATTCTACCAATAGACTACCCGTAGATCACAGTACATCTTTGTGGCACCTGGATGTATTGAATACCTAGAACCGTGAGCCTCATGCAACATACAATTTCTCAAATGATCAATGTTTGAGACACACAAGCAACCCCGATATCGAAGTATACGATCTCCCCCTTTGGAGAAGACCTCTACCTTATGATTCTGAATGGCTTCCTTTAACTTAACCAAAATAGGGTCCTCATTTTGTCTAGCTTTTACATCAGTCACTAAGGACTATTCTTATCCGTTCTGAACAATAATACCGCCATCGGTCGAGTTAATTAAATGAACTCCCAACCTTGCAAGTTAATGCACATCCTTCACCAAATCCTTCCTCTCCTTATATATATGGGACACAGTCTCTATAGAGAGTCTAATAAGTGTTTCTGCTACTACATTAGTCTTACCCAGGTGGTAAAGGAAACTCATATCATAATCCTTGAGTAGCTCCAACCACCTTATTTGCTGCATCTTTAGGTCTTTCTAGGTAAACACATATTGTATGCTCTTGTGGTCCGTAAACAAATCTACATGGACCATGTACAATAGTGTCTCCAAATCTTCAATGTAAATACCCCCGCTGCCAATTCAAGATCATGGGTCGGTAATTCTTTTCATGGACCTTCACCTATCATGAAGCGTACGCTATAACTTTACCATGCAGAATCAATACACAACCAAGGACGATTCTAGAAGTATCATCGTACACCACAAACCCATTCGTACCCTCTGGTAGGGTTAACACTGGTGCTGAGGTAAGTCGAGTCTTCAACTCTTGAAAGCTCGTCTCACAAGCATCCGACCATTAGAATTTAACCTTCTTTTGAGTCAATTTGGTCAACCCCGTTGCACTAGTTGAAAAACCATAAAAAATCTCCAATATTACCCAGCTAAACCCAAGAAGCTCCTAATGTCTGAAGGGTTCACCGGTCTAGGCCATTTCTTTATCGCTTCTATCTTCTGAATGTCCACCTTTATACCCTCATTGGACAACACATAGCCCAAAAATTCCACTAAACTCAACCAAAAGTCACACTTGATGAATTTATCATATAATTGACAATCCTTAAGAGTCTGTAGCACCCCCTCGAATGAGCGACATGCTCCTTCATGGGAGACACCATAAGGAACACCAAATCATCCACTTCGAATTCACGTTCTCTCCTTCTCAAATCAATATAGGAATTTTGGGGATGTTGAGTTGTTTTCAACCTATCCCGCATGAGTTGAATCTTCTTCATCGCCTCATGGACTAAATCTAGTCCTATCATCGCAGCTTCACCGACTTCAAACCAAACAATAGGCGATCTACATCTCCGTCCATAGAAAGCCTCAAACGGAGCCATTTGAATGCTGGAATGGTAGCTGTTATTGTATGTGAACTCAACAAGAGGCAAATTGTCATCCCAACTTTGAAGTCAAACCCACATACTCTCAACATATCCTCGAAAGTCTGAATTGTCCGCTCTTCTTGGCCATTTGTTTGTGGGTGAAACGCTGTACTAAGCTTAAACTGAGTACCGAGTCCTTTTTGAGACGATCTATAGGATTAAGAGGTAAACTTAGCACCTCTGTCTGATATGATGGACAAGGGCACTCCATGAAACCGAACTAGCTCTCGAATGTATGGTTTGGCGTAATCCTCAGTAGAATCAGTGGTTTTGACTGGTAAAAAATAAGCAGCTTTGGTCAACCTGTCCATGATCACCCAAATGGAGTCATACTACCAACGAGTGCGAGGAAACCCTGTGATGAAGTCCATCTCGATTTCTTCTCACTTCCAAGGAGAAATACTTATATCCTGAAGCACACCTCCCAGTCTCTAGTTCTCAACCTTCACTTGCTGACTATATGGACACTTAGCCTCAAATTCAGTGGTGTCCTTCTTCATGCCATTCTACCAATAAACTACCCGTAGATCACAGTACATCTTGGTGGCACCTGGATGTATTGAATACCTAGAACTGTGAGCCTTATGCAACATCCAATTTCTCAAATCATCAATTTCTGGGACACACAAGCGACCTTGATATCAAAGCACACCATCTCCCTCTTTGGAGAAGACCTCTACCTTCTGATTCTGAATGAATTCCTTTAACTTTACCAAAATAGGGTCCTCGCCTTTTCTAGCTTTTACATTAGTCATCAAGAATGATTCTGATCTGTTCTGAATAATAACACCGCTATCGGTTGAGTTAATCAAAAGATCTCCCAACCTTGCAAGTTGATGCACATCCTTCACCAACTCCTTCCTCCCCTCATCTACATGGGACACACTCTCTATAGAGAGTCTACTAAGTGTGTCGGCTACTACATTAGCCTTAGCCGGGTGATAAAGGACACTCATATCATAATCCTTGAGTAGCTCCAACCACCTTCTTTGATGCAACATTAGGTCTTTCTGGGTAAACACATAGTGTAGGCTCTTTTATTCCGTAAATAGATCTACATGGACCACATACAAATAAATGTCTCCAAATCTTCAATAAAAATACCACCGCTGCCAATTCAAGATCATGGTCGGGTAATTCTTTTCATGGACCTTCAGTTGTCTGGAAGCGTAGGTTATAACTTTATCATGCTGCATCAATACACAACCAAGGACGATTCTAGAAGTATCACAGTACACAACAAACCCATCAGTACCCTCCGGTAGGGTTAACACTGGTGTTGAGGTAAGTCGAGTCTTCAACTCCTTAAAGCTCCTCTCACAAGCATCTGAGCATTAAAATTTCACTTTATTTTGAGTCAATTTGATCAACCATGCTCGATAGTTGGAAAACCCTCAAAAAATCTCCGATAGTACTTGGCTAAACTCAAGAAAGTCCTAATGTCTAAAGGGTTCACAAGTCTAGGCCAATTCTTTATCTCTTCTATCTTTTGAGGATGCACCTTTATACCCTCACTTGAAACCACATGGCCCAAAAATGCCACTGAGCTCAACCAAAACTCGAACTTGCTGAGCATAGCATATAATTGACGATCCTTGAGAGTCTGTAGCACCCCCTCAAATGAGCGGCGTGCTCCTTCTCGCTCCGAGAGTATATAAGGATGTCATCAATAAATAAGATTATGAATATATCCAAGTATGGCTTGAACACCCTATTCATCGAGTCCATAAAAGCTGCAGAAGCATTCTTTGGTTCAAAAGATATAACTACAAACTCATAATGACCATACCGCATCCGGAAGGCTATTTTTGAGATATCACTCTCCTAAACCCTAAGCAAATGGTATCTGGATCTGAGATCTATCTTTGAAAAGCACTTGGAACCATGAAGCTGGTCGAATAAATCATCAATCCTGGATAAAGAATACATGTTCTTGATGGTGACCTTATTCAATTGCCGATATTTAATACACATTTGAAGAGAGCCATCTTTCTTTCGGACAAAGAGAACTGGTGCATCCCATGGGGATTTTCTCGGTCTGATGAACTCTTTATCTAAAAGATCATTCAATTGCTCCTTCAACTCCTTTATCTCGACTGGATCCATTCTATAAGGAGGAATAGATATCGACTACGTATGGGGAAGTATGTGAATACCAAAATCAATCTCCTGCTCGGGAGGGATTCCCCATAGATCATCTGGGAAGACTTCTGGATAGTCACATACTACTAGGACTGACTGGATAGTTGAGTTCTTGGATGTGGAATCCCTAACCCTAATTAAATGGTACACGCAACCCTTGGAGATCATCTTTCTTGACATAAGAAAAGAAATGAAACGACCAACAGGAACAATTGAACTACTCTTCAATTCTATGATAGGCTCACCTAGAAATGTGAACTCTACTTCCCATGTTCTACAATTGGTTGAGGCATAACATGCAAATAGCTAATCGATGTCGAGGATAATATCAAAATTAGTCATGGCTAACTCCACTAGATCTGCTGAGGTGACTTTTTGAAGGACTGTGACCGGGAAACTTCTATACACATGTCTAGATACAACTAAATCACCTACTGGAGTATAGAATGAGAAGGGTTCTGAAAATATTTTGGGACTGGCTCCGAAACTACTAGCTACATAAGGTGTCAGAAAATACAAGGAAGCCCCTTGATCTAACAAAACATATACATCAAGGTATAAAACTCATAACATAACAGTGACTACATCGGGGGAGACCTCCTTCTCCTGGTGGGATGCTAGGCATAGAATCTATTTTGGTGCTGACTACCACCTGTGCTAGTAGATGTGCCCTGCTGAGATTGGCGAGCTGGTAGAGCTACTGAACTGGGAGCTATGACTTGGCCCCTATCATGGCCCTGTCTACCTACTGGGCAATGTCTGAACATATGTCCGGGCTTTCCATACCCGAAGTAAGCCCCTGTACTCACCATACATTAACCCATGTGCCTCCGACCACACTTGTAGCAAACATGGATACTTTAATCTATGGGCCTGCTGCTCTGACCCCTAGAACCTGATGCTCATCCTCTTTGGTCATGCCTAGGTCTAGATGACACACTCATCACTAAAGATGTTAGGGCTGAAGATCTATCCTGGGACTGCTGTCGATGCCCACCACTTGGCCTCGGCTGAGAGAACCTATAGTTGTTTGTCTTAGCCCTTTTGTCCTTTCTCTCCCTCAGATGCCCTGCCTCCATTTGCTGGGCATACAAGACTATCCGAGGAAAATCCAAATCTTGATTAAGCATGGAGGTTCTTCAATCCTTGTCTAGATAGTCTGCCACCCCATGAACAAACCTGATCACTTGCACCCTATGATTAACCACTAACTCTGGGGCACACTTTGACAGACGAGTGAACTCTAGGGCATATTCTTGCACTGTCATCTTCCCCTATTTTAAATTCACAAACTCAGCCTCCTTCAACTCCCTCATTTCCTAAGGGAAGGCCCACTCCGACTACCCCACTATCCTTCCACTGTTTAATCAATATGTGTGAGACCCTCTTCAACTGGTATGAGGCCAAATCAACACACTCTTCTCCATTCACCCCCATGACCTCATTGATCTTCAGAATATCATTAATAAATTCATGTGGATCCTCATCAACCTTTTCCCAAAGAAGCTCTGGAGAGTTCATCCTTAGAAAATCTCTAACTCGTGCTGCCACCGCATCCCCATTCTATGGGACATGCGCTATTGCCTGTTGTTGACCTGAGCGGTCAAGGCCTGCGCTAGCATCTGAATGGCTGCCCTACATTCAACGTGGGCAACTGCTCTGGTGCATGGTGTTGATGGGCTGGTGGGGTTTGTTGGTGCCTGTCCCCATTTCCATCCTCGTGGATATTTACATTTCCATTTCTTCTGTCATTAACTCTGTGGGGATGCATAATTCTGCAATTGAAAATAGCACGAGTTAGAAGGATAGAGAGATATTTCACCGCATGACATAGATCATGAAAGAAGGGAACATTTCCTGAACGTCTCATAGCCTCTTTGTCATTAGTGTGGCGCGTTTCACACTCATGAAAAAGACTCTACTTAACGCGGCTTTTAGACACCCTATGACATTTCAAACCTATTGCTCTGATACAAAATTTGTCACGACCCAAACATGGGCCCTGTTCGAGACACGGGAAAAGGAGCCCCGAGAGACTTTAAGTCGACACATTGCATGAACATACATCTAACTCAATCAAGTGAAGCAGAAGACTTACCATAATAAACATGGAAGATATCCGAACATAACATAAAAATTTGAATATACAACCCAAGTCTGAAGTTGAATATAATCTATTGTCTGAAAAGCTTTAATACAGATTAGTTGATGGGAAAAGGACCCAATCTAACTCTCTAAGTCTGAAACTGAATATATGTAAACATAACTGAATACAAGAGGGGCCCTCGATAGACTAGGACTCACCAATAGAGATTGGGTGCTAACTATGAAAGCTGGCTAATGACGGGGCTGAGTCTGAAGGTTGGAACGTGTATCATAAAATGATACAACGTAGAGTATGCGGTTAGTACGTGGAATGTATCGAGTATGCAAGGTAAGTAAAATCGCATAAATAAGTAAAATCATTTTAAAAATGCATAATAAAATAACATCAAGATAAGAATCTGTGAGTAGGGCTTGCATGTTATTTTCTGAAATCATGATTTGAATATAACTGAAAATCATAACTCAATCGAATGACCCGAAGCTGAAATATGATAATCATAAGTAAAACTGAACATTGGGTCAAACCTTCTTTATAACTTATATATATATATATGTATGTAT
>JACEIK010006220.1:0-34549 GCA_018107945.1 Datura stramonium | reverse complement strand
GTCGTATATTCAACTCTTCCTGTGTGAAAATGTATTGAAGGCTCTTTTGGTTAGTGAAAATATCTACATGAACGCCATACAGATAGTTCCTCCATATCTTCAAGGTTTGATTTACCGTGGCTAATTCTAGGTCATGGGTGGGGCAGTTCTTTTCATGTTTCTTTAGCTGCCTGGAAGCGTAAGCAATTACTTTACCATGCTGCATCAAAACACATCCTAACCCGACACCCGAAGCATTGCAGTATACTGCATAACCCTATGATCCTTTTGGCAAGGCTAATGCTGGTGCTGAGGTCAGTATGGTTTTCAATTCCTGAAAACAATGCTCACATGCTTCAGTCCAGTGAAATTTAGCGGCATTATGAGTTAACTTGGTCAAAGGAGATTCTAAGGTGGAAATTCCTTCCACAATCCTTCTGTAATACCCGGCTAACCCTAGGAAAATTCATACCTCAGTTGAAATGGTAGGTATAGGCCATGTTTTCACTACTTCAATTTTCCATGAATCTACCAGTATATAAGCATCTGACACAATGTGTCCCAAAAAGACCACTGAATTTAGCCAAAATTAACATTTACAAAACATCGCATACAGTTGGCAATTCTTGAGAGTCTGGAGCACTGTTCATAGATGATCCCACTGATCTTCCTCTGAGCGGGAATATACTAGAATATCATAAATAAATACTATCACAAACAGGTCCAGATATGGCCTGAAGATGGTGTTCATCAAGTCCATGAACACCACTGGAGCAATCGTCAGTCCAAAGGACATGACTAAAATTTCAAAATGGCCATACCTGGTCTTGAAAGCAGTTTTTGGAATACTGTTGTTCTTTCACTCCCACAACTAATGATGATACTGCCATATTCTGAATTACTGCTCCACTGTCTCCTAAATCTACTGTACGAACGACCAAACTGGCTAACAAATGCAATTCTCAGGCTAGTTCCCGATGTCCTGGCTTCAGGTGTACTAAACTCCCCAAAGATTTATGGTTGAGTGCATCTGCTACAACATTGGTCTTCCCTGGATGGTACAAGATATTTACATCATAGTCTTTCAACAGGCCTAACCAGCGACCCTGTCATAGATTCAACTCTTCTTGTGTGAAAATGTACTGAAGGCTTTTGTGGTCAGTGAAAATATCTACATGAACGCCATACAAATAGTGCCTCCATATCTTCAAGGCATGAATTACCGAGGCTAATTCTAGGTAATGGGTGGGGTAGTTCTTTTCATGTTTCTTCAATTGCCTGGAAGCGTAAGCAATTACTTTACCATGTTGTATCAGAACACATCCTAACCCAACGCCCAAAGCATTGCAGTATACTGCATAACCCTCTGATGCTTTTGGCAAGGCTAATGCTGGTGCTGAGGTCAGTATGTTTTTGAATTCCTGAAAACTCTGCTCACATGCTTCAGTCTAGTGAAATTTAGCTTCTTTCTAAGTTAACTTGGTAAAAGGAGCTGCTAAGGTGGAAAATCCTTCCACAAACCTTCTGTAATACCCGGCTAACCCTAGGAAACTACGTAACTCTGTTGAAGTGGTACGTCTAGGCCATGGTTTCACTGCTTCAATTTTTTACCAATATGCTAGTATACCATCATCTGACACAATGTGTCCCTAAAAGGCCACTAAATTTATCCAAAATTAACATTTAGAAAACATCGCATACAGTTGGCGATTCCTGAGAGTCTAAAGAAATATTCGTAGATGATCCCGCTGATCTTCCTCTGAGCGGGAATATACAAGAATATGATCAATAAATACTATCACAAACAGGTCCTAATACAGCCTTAAGATGGTGTTCATCAAGTCCATGAACACTACTGGAGAATTCGTCCGTCCAAAGGACATGACAGGAAATTCAAAATGGCCATACCTGGTCCTGAAAGCAGTTTTTGGAATATCCCTTTCACGAACCTGAACCTGATGGTACCTTGACCTTAAGTCAATTTTTGAGAAATACTTTTCCCCCAGCAACTAGTAAAGAAGTCGTCTATTCTGGGAAGCCCGTACTTATTCTTGATAGTGACTTTATTCAGCTACCGGTAGTCTATACACATATGGAGGGAGCCATCTTTCTTTCTCACAAATAGAACTGGTGCTCCCTATGGTGAAGTCCTCAGCCTGATGAAGCCCTTATCTAACAGATCTTTCAACTATTCCTTCAACTGTCTGATCTTAGCAGGAGCCATTCGGTACAGAGGAATAGATATGGGCTGAGTACCTGGTAATAAATCAATTGCAAAATCAATTTCCCATTCCAAGGGAATGCCAGGTAGCTCATTTGGGAATACATATGAAAATTCATTTACTACTGGAAAGGACTTAAGAGTCAGAGATTCTTCTTGGACATCATAAACACTAGCAATATGATAAATACATCCTTTCGCTATCAATTTTCTCACCCGAAGATAGGAAATAAACCTACCTTTTGGCGTGGCTGCACTACCTTTACACTCCCATAGAACCTCCCCTGGAAAGTGGAATCGAACATTCTTGGTCAAACATTCAACATTGGCATAGCATGGCGCAAGCCAATCTATACCTATAATTGTATCAAAACCAATCATTTCTTGTTCTTTCAAGTCTGCTAAAGTTTGACAACCAGCAACCTCTACTATGCATCCCCAGTAGACCCTTTTGGCTATGATAGAGTCATCGACGGGTGTAGATGATCTTGGGTAGAATTATATGCCCAAGTGATACTCAAATGCTTCATTTCGTCTTGTTTATCTATCTTTCTTTGTGCATTCTCATGTGATTTGTAGTTAAAATGTGAATTTATACTAACCAACATGATTAGTATTGTTTTGCAGGAAAAATGGAATTTTAGGAAGCTAAGATACATGTTGGTAAAAATCGGGAATGGACTTGGAAGCAAGCAGTGGAAAGGGTCATGGAAGAGCAGCCAAAAGAAGGGCTCCGCGATGGAGCCGTGTCACACTTCCATCGTGGAGGCATTTTGCCTTGGGTGATTTATTTTGGCCAATTCCAGTGAAGGTTCGCGTTGCCTCCGTGACACAGAGGAAATGCCACGCGATGCAAGTCGTGGCACGTTGAATACATTTACCTGGGACATCAATTTCCAGTGTAGGTGCGCGATTGCACCGTGACACGTTGGCCTGGCTCCGCGTTGCAGGCCGTGGCACGCAGAGGAGTAATTGCTGAGGAACTTGATTCTAGAGAGGGTCCGCGTTAGCCCCGTGGCACGGAGGAGGTGCTCCGCAATACACTCCGTGCCACGTTGCTTGTTATTCCGGGAAAAATTCACACCAGTATAAATAGAACACTTAGGTTTCTTTTTAAACATTCTGACTTGGTTGAGAAAGAACGTGGGTTACAGGTAGTTGAGGGGACGAAAATTCAAGGGTTCTTCTCTATCTCTTTCACTTTTATCTCAATTGTTTGTATGATTTATACTCATTTGAGAATGTTTAATCCACAAATGAGTGGCTAAATTCACTTCTTGCTGAGGTTAAGAACAATTGTAGTGGAATGTAATTATTGATCTTTTTGGTTTCTCATCTTTTCTTCAATGGTTGTTCTATCAATTCTTGTTCTTACTGCATTAATGTTTGGCCAATGTTAATGTATATCTAAAAAAGCCAATTTTGATTTTAAAAAGAAAAGAAATTGGAAAGTTGTGAATTGGTAGGATATGATCTCTTCTTAGTTTGGGAAAATTGAGAATTGATTTAAATTAAGAATAGAAATATATCTGAAAATCTGATTAGTCAATTAAGGAATAGGTTTTGTATGGCTAGAGCATGAAATTCTTTTATCACAGAAATGTACATTGAAGGTTCATGATTCTTAAGTTGGGTAGGATACGAAAGTTTAAATACATAGGCAATAATTCTTCACTAGCAACCGAAGGAAAGATTAACTGAATTGTATCGATAAATTACTTCCCTGCATATTCTTTTTAGCCTCAGCATGCTCACTACTATAGTTCAGACTCACTTTATAATTTTGTCTTAGATTCGTATAAATTAGGAAACTAAACTCTCAAAATCTTATTTAAATTGTTGTCTGCATTTTTAACAAAATCTTATTTAAAATTGTTGTCTGCATTTTTAAAGATATAGTTCATTAACACTTACGTTGATTATTACCTTAGTTCAGTCCCCTCGTGGGATCGATGCATTTTGGCTTACGAAGCCATTTTACTACTTGTTCGACCACGTGCACTTGTATGTAGCTGCAAAACATCCTAAAATTTTGGCGCTGTTGCCAGGGACTGACAATTGGTAAAGTTGTTTTCTTTAGTGTTAGTTTACAAATTCTATATAAGTGCTGACAACTTGATCTTAGCCTTCTTTGTAGGCATTGAATTCTTGTGTTAGTTTTAGTTTTGAAAGAACAAATATAAATAAAAATAAAAAATTGTAGATATATTGTTTTAATTCTTGTGATTTTTTATTTTTCGATACCCTTCTTGACATGACATCATGGAATAAATGGCTTAAATGGTGGATACTCCTACTTTGATAAGTCTTGTCTGAATTGCGGAGGACACCACTTGTGGCAACACCGTAACACGTGTAATATATGTGGTGGTCAAGATGGCCAGGATGGGATGGTCAAGCCTAAATGCATACCCCCTCCCCCAAGCCCCTAATATGATCCTCTTCTGTTGTTTTTGCTGAATATAGGAATAAGCAAGAAAATGAGTACTTGGATGCCAAGCTCGAATAGAAGACATGCTCAAACAACTCCTTGAGCAAATAGAAGCAACGAAGGAGGCGATGGCAGCATTTAGAATTCGTGAAGAAGAGAATGCAGAGGCTCTAGAAAGGATGAGAGTCAAGGTCACGGAGATGATGGCTGAGGCCGAAGCTTGTGGAAAATTTCAGTAACGGTTTTAAATGATACTCAAGAGGAACTACAAGAAGAAGACAGGGTAACTCTTGATGAAACCCAACAATTAGAATCTCTTGAGAGTCCCCGTGATGGGCTCACACATATGGAAAATCTCATTCATGGAAGAAGATATAGAGTATCCCCAATTTTGGACATTAATGGAGAGATAGATGTTGATGAGATGGTGTATACAAGTAAGGAGTTCAAGCACAATGCAGTTACAGAGGTCAGGTGTATTGACCCCACTGAAGTATTTTTCGACATAGAGTTTGTTGACAAACATAGAAATAGAGTCTTCCAAGCTTATAGATAAATGTCTAGAGGAGGACCAAGCCCCATATATTTTGAAATTTTCTGACTCGGAGAGAAAAAATTACTTGGCTTACTTAAGGGCCAATAAGTTCAAAAGGCAACATCTTCATCAAGCAGTCCTTACAATTCACCACCACCCCTGAGCATTAAGAGGAGATTAGAGAAGAAATTAGGTGAGGATGTCATATCCTCAAGGTGGAAGAAAAAGTGGTGAAACTTGATACGTCGTGCCGCGACGTAAAATTAGGCAATCGCTGGGAGGCAACCAAGGTACCATGGGTACCATTTTAATTTCTTTGCATTTAAGTTGATTTATTTTACTATTCATTTTGTGTTGTTTTGGTGGAAAGTTAAGAATAGATGGAGAGGAAGTCTGAGTACCTGTGGGAGGAGGAAGCTCACAAGCATGGAAGAGAAAAGTGTGGGGTCGAACACCACTTGTGCAAAGTTGAAGGAAAGCATGCTGGGTTAGGGGCTAGGCCTAAAGGCCCAAGTATATTTCTACCTTCTTTAAATGTTAAGTTGATCTTATAAAATTTTAAATTCTGTTCATAACGATTTTTTGGTGAATGTATGCTTGTGAGAAATATTTGAAAAATATAAATAAATAAATAAAATAAAAATTTGTGTTTGCGTGGAACCCTATGAATTCTAACCAATTTCTTGTTTTGAGATGATTTTCAGGTGGAACGGAGGGCAAAAATGCAAAGAAACGCAAAGGAAAAAAATCGAGGTGAGAAAATAAATAGTGGCATTACAAAGGAGCCTACGCTGAGCGGCTCCGTGTCACGGAGGAGTGTGCCCGCGCTACCCTCCGTGACACGTTGAATCCTATTCCGAAATTTTAACAAATTCCAAAATGCATGATGGATCTGCGTCACGGAGGTGCTCCGCGTTACCTCCGTGACATGTTTACGTTATTTCTCGCCGGGTCAAACTGGGTCGCCGGGTAACTCACACGAAAAACACTCTTAAAACCCCAAATCCTAATTTTTTCCCTTATTTTCCCTTCCTCCGCGACCAACACCCCAAATTCCCTTCTCCCCAACGTGACACGGACCTAGGCACAAATTTTCAACTTCTTCGATTTCACGGGATTAAAGGTATGTTCTTGAACTTAACCTCATTTTTGCTTGAATTTTCAATTTTTGAACATGTGAGGTGAGTAAACCTTTCACTAAGGAAATTTTAAGCTTGAATTCACGAAGTTATGATTGATTGAAGTTCATAGTATCGTTGTAAGTATATGAACTCGATGAATGCATGTTTTATTGAATTTTGCGAAATTGGTAGCTAGGGTTGGAATTTGAATAGGAAGAAACTAAATTTGGTTGAAATGTAAAAAATTTGGGTTGTGCATGTTGGGTGATGTGAATGATGTTGTACATAGATGAATATGCTAAGTAGACAATGGAATTTTCTGGAAAATGAAATTGCGGAATTGCATAGGTTGTTGAGAACAAAGATTTGCTAAGTGCTATGTGATGTAAATGGAATCGATGGCAATATTTTTGGTCTGTACGAAGTCTGATAGTACATACAATTATTCCATCGACTTATCCGAATGCACTAAGCACGTTGATTGTTAAGAATTGGGAAAGCATGAGTGTCTTGCCGAGTTGTTTTAATCGGCTAAAGACTAAGTGTGGGGTGGCCTAACTCAACCCAAACTTAGTTGAAGCTAATTGTGACTTAACTAACATTGGAATTGTCCGCTCGGCGTACAGAACAATGTCAAAGTGTGCAAGACACGGGAAAGGGTGTATCCACATCGCGCCGGCAGAAAAAGAATTAGATTGGGAACAGCAGTTCCAGTAGCACCAGCGGTTTTGCGAGGCCAACGCTCAATAATAACTCCATGGGTGATCAATAGTAGAAGAAATGGTATGCAAAACACAAAGAAACCAGAAGAGCTTCTCGAGGAGCAAATTTCACAGGAACCGCTGGCACAGGAATTCCCGGGAATCGTACACTAGATTGGATACTGCCGGGCTGAACATCACCTTCAAAGAGCCTAAGGAGTGCAATCTCCATCTGACTTCGTGGAGTTCTATGCCAACTGAACCCGACTCATCCGCAATACATCACCAAGATCAGGGGGCAGGTTGTCATGTTTAATCCCATCACCTCAATGCTATATTGGGGGCGCGGGACACAGACGACCATGTACTCCGACAGCTGAACATAACTCCAACTTATGTGGATATCGTGACACATTTGCGTGGAGCCCGCTCGATGACGGCAGGAGCAGCACAAGGAGAGAGGCTACCATCAGACATTGCCTTACTCTCAAATGAACAGGGAAGCCAGGATTTGGCTAAAAATTGTGTGTTCCTGCCTGATCCTGGGGGTGCACATGACAGATGTCACCCGGGATCGAGTGTGCTTGGTATACGCCCTGATGAAAGGGCTTCAGATAAATGTTGGGGAGGTGATCATCTCCGCCATGAAGAGAGCCCGACTACATCAAGGGCGCAAAGAAAGTTGCGGTTTGCCTACCACGTTCCTAAGGAGCCATGATATCGAGGAAGAGGCCTTGGACTACATCCCACAAATGGATAGGCATGCCTTGGACATCACCAAAACCAAGGCACCCGACACTACCACGCGCCAGTTCCTTCACTCAGCTGAGTGACATGCTCGGGATGACCATTATATGGCCCACATGTGTAGGAGTAATGCTGCAGTTGGCAAAGATAGGCGGGAGGCCGCCAACAACATGAGTTGTGGCAGCCGACTTAGACTACCCTTTGGCGAGAATGCCCGGGCTCTATGTCGAGTGGGGCCAACTTTTGGAGCTTGTAGATGACGATGTCCCCACTGATGAGGAGACACACCGAGGACTCATATTGAGCCAGATGAAGACGGCAAGCAATTTGACATGGGAGACGAGGCAATGGCACTTGATTAAGAAGTTGAATACTGACATTGATCAAGGAGTTTCACCATCTACTTTTTTGATATGTTGGAATTATGTGAACACTGGGGACAATGTTCGGTTTAAGTGTGGGTGGAGAATTGGTAAGCCAGTTGTTTTGTTGTTGTTTATGTTTATGTCTTGTGCTGTTGTACATGTGGAAAATGTGACCTCATGATTTTGTGTGGTATGTTCCGTAATGAAATCGGTGTTGTAATGAACGTTAAGATGTTGTGTGCTGTGTTGAGTTGTTTTTAGCTGGTTGTGTAAATATTTTTGTTTCTATCAAATTATCGATATTTTTAAAATTTGATATAAAATCTCTTTTAATATGGGTTTCTACTCAGTTGTTTTAGGTGATTTTACCGAGAATAGTCCCATTAAACCAAAGTCATACACAGTGATCGTTCCCTATGATGGATGGATGAAGACTATCTTAAGGGAAATGTAGTCGATAGGAGTAGTTTTTTTTCTTTTATTTTCATTCTTTTGTTTGTGTCCCAAACGTGTCGCTACTTCATGGTTCGGAATTCTTTTTACGTGTTGTACAGGATGTTAGAATTCAAAGGTGATTCGTATGAAAGCATGCAAATGTAAACGTGTTGAGATACCTAGTCCATAGAGTTCGATTCAAAGGTGATTGAGGCTTAATATTGAATTCTTGTAATTAGCTGATTGAAGAGTTTGTGAATATGTCTTGAGTTGAGCATGTGCAATGAGTGTGAGGTGAGGTTTCAATTGTTCCATGCTATTGTGAAGTGTCTAGAACTTGCCTGTGTGTATGAAACGAAAATGAAGGATGTAATGTAGGGAAGTGATGTAGGCATTTATTTGATTAAACCAAAGTTTTTCCAATATCGACCTACCCTGAATGTACATCCTAGTTAGCCCCATTGAGCCTTTTAGCCTATTTTTTTCTTTCTTCAAAAGGTACATACCGAGCTTAATCCCTTCTTTTTCATTAGCCATAAATTTGATCCAAAATCTAAGCGCTCAAAAAATAATTTTCCCAATAAAGGTCAAGGAGTGAGAATTGTGAAAAGGAAAGAAAAGCGGAAGTGGTGAAAGTGTAAAGAAAAGGCCGCTGTTCACTTGCTGAAATTAAATAAAATAAAGATGTATAACTAATCTTTGTTATTAAGTCGAGTGTGCTTAAAGAAATGGGAACAAAAATAAATAAAAACTTCAATAATGAGAGGATGAAGGAAGAAACAATGCCCATAATGATGGTGGGATGTATTGAAAATGCGCTTAAGGAAGCTTGTGTCCTTTATTGGTTAGCCCAGTACTTACAAGTTCCATAGCTTACATTACAACCCGTTAATTCCTACGTGATCTTACATCACACGTCCTTATATTAGTGGAGTAATACACTAGAGGCAAGCCTAAGGTTCATGACATGATGCATGAATTCTTTTGAGAGAGAGAGAAATCGTGTTCATATACCCCTACATGAATGCTTTGGAAATCATATGATTGAAAAGGGGGAAATTCTCTTGTGTTGTGAGGGCATGCTTTACGAGAGATTACTTTTGTCGGATGTCTTGATCGCTTGATTTGCACAAGTTTTACAAGATCGAGAGTCGATTCTTGGAGTTTAGAGGTCTTAATGTGGTGAATGTCATGGTATTGATGAGACTATGCATGTTTTCTTGATGATTTTCTATATTAAATAATCGGTATAGTTTAGCTTGAATTGTCAACCCAAAGTAGCTATGTGTGGGTGTCAATTGCATGAGATGTGAGAGAGATTGTTCGAGGACGCAACAAGGTTTTAAGTGTGAGGGGTGATCTCAAGTGACTATATGCCCAAGTGATACTCAAAATGCCTATTTCGTCTTGTTAATCTATCGTTCTTTGTGCGTTCTCATGTGATTTGTTGTTAAATGTGAATTTATACCAACTAACATGATTAGGTGTTGTTTTGCAGGAAAATGGAATTTTTGGGGAAGCTAAGAGATACATGTTGGTAAAAAATCGGGAATGGACTTGGAGACAAGGGAGAGCAGCAAAGATAAGGGCTCCGCGATGGAGTCGTGTCATGTTGCCATCGCGGAGGCACTTTGCCTCGGGTAAGGTGATTGGCTCTTGGCCAATTCCCAAGAAGGTTCGCGTTGCCTCCGTGACACGGAGGCAATGCCACGCGATGCGAGTCGTGGCACGTTGAGTACAATTAACTGGACATCAATTTCCAGTGTAGGTGCGTTGATTGCCCGTGGCACGTTGGCCTGGCTCAGCGTTGCAGGCCGTGCCACGCTGAGGAGCAATTGTTGGGGAACTTGATTCCAGAGAGGGTCCGCGTTAGCCCTGTGTCACGGAGGAGGTGCTCCGCGATACACTTCGTGCCATGTTGCTTGTTATTTCGGGAAAAATTTCACTAGTATAAATAGCACACTTAGGTTTATTTTTAAACATTCTTGACTTGGTTGAGCAAGAACGTGGGTTACAGGTGGCGAGGGACAAAATTTAGGTTCTTATCTATCTCTCTTTTATCTCAATTGTTTGTATGATTTATACTTATTTGATGATGTTTAATCCACAAGTGAGTGGCTAAATTCACTTCTTGCTGAGGTTAAGAACAATTGTAGTGGAATGTAACTGTTGATCATTTTGGTTTTTCATCTTTTCTTCAATGGTTGTTCTATCAATTCTTTTCTTATCGCACAATGTTTGGCCAATGTTAAATGGGATATCAAAAAAAGCCAATTTTTGATTGAAAAGAAATGAAATTGGAAAGTTGTGAATTGATAGGATATGATCTCTTCTTAGTTTAGAAAAATTAAGAATTGGATTTACATTTATAATAGAAATATATCTGAAAGTCTTATTAAATAATAATTAAGGAATCGGTTTTGTATGGCTAGAACATGAAATTCTTTTGTACGTAAAATGTATAATGAAGGTTCATGATTCTTAAGTTGGGTAGAGATACGAAGTTTCAACTATAGCAATTCTTGACTAGCAAAATCAAGGAAAGATTAACTGAAATGTATTGATAAATTACATCCCTGCATATTCATTTTATCCTCAGCATGCTCACTCCTATATTCAAACTCACTTTATAATTTTTCTTAGATGTATAAACTAGAAAGTAAACTCTCAAAATCATATTTAAATTGTTGTCTGCATTTTTAAAGATATAGTTCATTAACACTTAACTTGATTATTACCTTAGTTCAGTTCCTGTGGCCTGATACTTGGTTTACTTAAGCCATTTTACTACTTGTTCGACCACGCACTTGCGTGTAGTTGCAAAAACGCCCGAACAGTAGGACACCGAAAAAAGGTCGATGAAGCGATTCTCATGCACATCAACTTTCTGTCTAATAACGCTATAACATAAGAGTTAGGTGGATCCTGGATCGACGTACATACACAGAGTGAGAGAAAATGTCTAGCATACCTATCACCACATCCGACAACGACTCTGACTCCCATCTTTCCGGTAAGGCATAAGTGCGATTTGGACTTACTTGAGCTAGATTCCTCGGTCTTCCCGCCTCTACTAAACTGAAGCTAAGGGCCTATGCCCTACTCTGGGAGGGATGCTAGGGTACGTGACCCAACTGAAGATCATCTTGTCGGTCCTGATCACTCTTGACTCTAGCTGACAATCCCTATCTGATGACCCTCATGTCCACAGTATAACATGTTGAGGAACCATACCTCGCATGCCTCGGAGGACGTTGACCGTAGATAGGGAAAGCGGCATGGTGAATCGTTGCTCTAATCCTCTTAGCTGTTATGAACCTACTGATTGTGAGCTACTGTTAGGTCCTGACTGCTCCCATACGACCAGATCCACTCCCTGCTACTGCTGTGGGGTGTGGTTCCGTAGTCTGCCTGAAAATCATGGCCTCGGGGTCCACCTTGGCCCCGCCCGCATATCACTAGGTCTGGCCCTACGCCGCTGCTCCTAATCTGCCCTTCTTATTTCCCGTTGCCTCTGTTTGATCCCTTTAATGTTTTGAGCAAAGGCCTGAACATGGGCAATATCCATATCCTCTCACAAAGTGGTCGTAATACAGGTCTCCACATATTCTGGATTCACTTATAATAAACCGGCACCGAAGCTTGCATGGTATCCACAAAAGTCGGTGCATATCGGGCTAAGGGATCTGAACTCAGAGTGTGTACTTGACACGCATTGGCCCCTTGCTTTAGATGTAGAAACTAATCAACCCGGGCTTGTCGAATTTCCCATGGTAGTGATCCAGAAAAGCCTCTAAGAAGTGGGCCAAGTTTGAGGAAACATCTCTTCCTCGGGACCTCTCCCCAACTCGTACAAAAGATCGCATGTCTCAGATGGAATACCCTAACTCAACCAACTGCATAGGATGCATCAAATTCTGAAAACTGAGGGTCGTCTTCTCGGTCTGTCCTGTAAACTGGGTGGGGGGACTCAATGCGAAAAACTTCTCGACCCTCGAACTACCGTGTCCTCCTCAAGACTTCCGCGACTGCAGCACGGGGCCGACGCCTGCAAAGTGTACCATCATGTGAGCCAGCATAACAACAACACTCCTAACCTCTTAACTACGGTACTGATACTGAGACTGCTGGAAGTATGCCGTCACATTTTCCACTCCATGGCTCCTGATGTGTTGATGGTGCTAGAAACCAAGATGAAGTCTCTCTCGTCGACGCCGACTTCCGACCGAGGCGCCCCGCTAGTGCCTTCCCCTGCTTCAATATTCACCTTCTGCCAATGTGGTGTCGCGGGTCTGTCATTTCTTTGTAGATAAAAGAATATGGGTGTTTAGGGACTAAACCCTATACTGTACACTTACAGAACGACCGGATAAGAAGAAAGAGTAACCATCCTATCAATCCTCGCAGCCTCCTGCCTATAGAATTTGGTGCACAACACATCCATTGACAAGACTCCACCTCGCACAGCTTGTAGACTCCCTGGTATACAACCTGCTTTGATACCAAGTTTTTTCAATGCCCAACCTTGGGAGGCATGATCTGCACCTAATGCCCTACTAGGATCCGAACCAACTAGCTGCTTGTGCACTCCTGCTGCAGGCTCACTTCTCAATTCAAGAAAACAACGGGATATATCTCAGCAGTAAATACAACCTCCGACTGACAAGGCCTTATAGCCACCAGAAAAGAAAACACCTAACAAGAAAAAGTAAAAATAGAGAATTCTATGCGTCGACAAGACTACCTTGATGTATGGTTATGACTATAACGTAAAACCAGTGCTAAGTTAAATAATAGACGACAAGGCCACTAATCTATCTGCTAAACAAGGCCCCACACGACCAACATGTAATATTAAATACACACGGCCCCATACGTCAAAACATACACTCAATCAGCATATATAGGCCTCCCACAATTTAACAATGTGTTAATCATAGGGAAATAGATACACCCACAAGCCTATATAAGTAATATGATGGTCGTGACAGGCCTCAGCCTACCCGAAAACAGTACAATCAAAAAGGAATAAACCACCTCGTCTGTAAGATTCTGAAGAAAGGAGCTAATGCTCTAGTAATACTGGCCGAGGGAGCTACGAGGGACTTGCTCCTCGCCTATCCGCACCGCGTGCAAGTAATGCAGCGCCCCAGAAAGGGAGTTAGTACAATATGTGCAATTGAATATGGGCGATAACTATAAATGACTAAAATAAAGATGTAAAACTGAAAGTAACTAAAACAAAGGATAAAGATAATCGTTAAGTAATAGAACATCTTACTATCTAATTATCAATAGCTAAAGCAAACATCAACCTTACTTGGGCTTCATAAGCCAAAAAGGTACAACCAACACAAAATAACCCACCGGGGGCCCCTCATAAGCCTTGGTGAGTACACCTTAAATATATATACCCCTATCCAAGATCACTTTGGGTAACCCAATGGCTATAACCATCCTACCAATCCATTGGGCCCCAACTCCGAGCCTTCTCGGCTCCTTATCAGAATCGGTGTCTCGAGTCCTGTGACTCTACTATCTGCACCCCGGCACCAGGCTCGGACGGGGTGTATATAAGGTCAACCATAGAATATGAGGGATCTAGAACCCCATACTCATCCATGGAAGACGGTATACCGCTCCATAGAGCGAACGCTATCTCCTCTTACAAGGCCAATACGCCTAATAACTCCGGGGTCGGTCATGGAGGCTATACAGACATAATCCATCCCCACTAACATGGCCACTAATCTCAGCCTATAATAACAACTAATCATAATAGACATGCTTCTGCAATCTACTAGATTTAAACCGAAGCACATGCTAAAGAAACTAACTTGCCAAAGTGAAACCGCTTTAACATACTACCATTGACATCGGATGCATCTAGCGAGTTTCAGCTCGTATTCAACTTGTTTCCTCTCAACCAAACATCATATTATTATAAGAATGAGGCTAAATTTATTTACTTAATTTGGAGAAAATCTCTAAGTTTATAGATAAATATTAACTATATTTCACTGATGGATCACGGCCGAAAACTCATAATTTATCGAGAACCTAGAAGGGAGAAACGCTCCCTTTAAGCCTCGTGGATCGTATTAACACTAGTTTTGAACAATTCCAACAACTTTAGCTCGGCGGGTTATGATTCGCCGTGCGAATTTTGCAAAACTAAATCCGTAGTAATGCTCCTTGCGGCCTTATACTTCGATACCCGGTTAATTTGAACAGGAAGTGTTTGATAGTGTAAAAGGAGGAAATTAACTTAAAATGTCATAAGTCTGGCATTAGGACGAAGAACAGGTATATGTATGAAACTAATGAAGCTACTGACTATATATATAACTTGTGCGGTGGACACGGGTTCCATGGAACGGACCCCAACACACCAATAGTCGGATGTGCCACGCGTCTAACGCGCCAGGAGGGTTCGTGCCACGTTGCCTCTTTGGGCGCTTGGTTCGGTCATCTCCTGCATGGTCCCGACTCCACGCTCGACTAACCTTTCCCCGGGTCCCTTTCGCACGTTTAATACTGTAACACTCTTAACCAAAGTATGAATAGGCCATCTAAACATTAGAAACTTATGAGGTGTAACAAAAAGCCTCAAACATATCATATGGGTTAATGGGACAATACCTCAACTAACCCGATGTTTAGAAAACTGAGATTGCATAGATAAATCTGATAAACATGGTCTCCGGGATATGACGACTCACCACAAGCATAGGATGCTAGCTCTTAAAGGCTAGCTAAGAACGGGGCCGAGTATGAGAGTCGGGCCTGGGGATTATTAAATGATACAATATAGAGTATGCGGTCAGTACGTGGAATGTACGAGTATGTAAGGTAAGTAAAACGGACATTTAAAATACATAATATCTCATAAGAGATCATAAGAGTGACAAAATATTCTCATAATATAGATATCATAACTGTCACGCACCGCGTTGGGGGTATGACTGCACCTGGTGCCCTTCTAGGACTCGAACTGCCAGGACTAATGGCTTAAGTACTTCTGGTGCCTGGCTGGCTCTAACCTTATTCAATGAACTAACGAGCTACATAACGGTGCTTTAAATATAGCCTCCGGCTGGTTGTGACCTATAGCCACCTGTATAATGACAACCTAACCAAAAATCTCATCAACATAAGGGAAACCTCCATGCGGCCGACAAGGCCACCATGCTAACTAGTTACTTCTGAATCAAATAATAGATGCTAACAGCTACGAGACTGACAAGGTCACCACTATTAACTGGATAAGGCCCATCATCAATATAAATAACTAAACATACGCACGAATTTACATGACCGGCATAACTAACTATAGGGAGATATGACATGTACCGCAAGCCTCTAAGAAACACTCATAAGATTGTCAGGACAGGCCTCGGGCCTACACGCACTGTGCCAACAAAAAGAAAGGAAATAGACCTCTAGCTGTCTAGCTCCGGATGACAAGGAGCTGATGACTTGGGCGAAGCTACCGGAATCACGGGATCGCTCGCCTATGAGTACTGGCAGTAGAATGCAGGTCATTTCAATGGGCATCAAGATTATCGCACATGTAAAGCAAACTGAGCATAATCGCACATAAGCAACAATACTAGATATTTCCCTGAAAAGTTAGAGTATCTGAATCTGTCTGTTGACGGAATCCCGAATAGTTTATCCTCAGACCGGGCTGGGTAGGGTAGAAGCACACTGCCGACGTGGCAACCTGCTGTCTATCAGCTAATAAATGACATGTATATACATTTACAAGGACCTATACCAGCCCCCATAAGACGGAAGGTGCCAACCAACACACAATCTGTATGTACCCCTACCTGGCCGTTATCCAAAAGTAAATCACCAACCTATCTACTAACTACTGAACACTCACCTCTACTGATATATATAGTAAATCGTGTTCCAGCCCGGAGAACTCCCTGTATCAACTGTGATTTGCACTCTGTACTCTCTGCTCTGTAATGCTATGCTGATCAATCTCATATGGGGAATGCTCCATCTCATCTTCGTCCTCTAGAGGAAGGCATACCACTTGGAGTGACGTATCCTCACCATCAGCGTGGGTCGGCTACTGGGTTACCAACCTAGGGGCGACGAGGACACTCTAAGGGTGCCCTCATAACACAACAAGACTCAACAAACAATAATAACATACAGCAAGCATGTTCAATCTGAAAATACTATCCATGTTTTGATATACGATTCTGATACTCTTTTCTATATTAAACTGATTCTCATACCGAGCTATACTATATCTCAAACATTATTTGACTCGTCCGATATTGCTCCACTATCTTTGCCCTCAATATATCATAATATTGTAAAACATGCTTGCTGGATTCATACTGAACTCAATTCTCGATTTCTAGGTTCTTTCTTCTATAGTTCACCCTATTTGCTATACTAGATTACTAATCTCCAAGCTGAGGGACAAGATTTACATACCTTCGTTTCTAATTTCCTAATTAACCGGCATAGCTCGGTCAGTACCTCTGCTATTTCTCCCAACTGCATTCAGATATATATCAATTGTGGAATTGAATACGCTAATATTCTGAAAGAAAATATCACTTTTGTTTACATATATATAGCCCAAAACTTTGGCTTATCGAAAATGGTTGAAAATTCGTTATTTCTTGAAAGTCCGTAAGGGAGAAATACTCACTTTAGGCTAAGAGTATATTGATACCACGGAGCAATTCTACTTACCTTGGACTCGGTAGCACGATTTTCGACCGAATTTCACGAAACTAAATCAGAGGAATGCTCCTTTTCATAATACTGGGTATCTGGAGTTAATTTGAGTTTGGACCAGCACATAGCGTAATCGGACGAATATTGTTATGTACTCTTGTTCCTCCTTCTCTAGTTTTTACCTCTATTCTTACTGAAATCTATATGAAATTAACTTTAAAACCGAAGTGAGAGATTTTATACTTACCGATGTAGGCCTCCGTGACATGCTGCCATCGCGGGAAGCTCCTCCCTCCAGGGCACGTTTCATCGCGAGGGGCTCTGCCCCATCTCCTCCCCGCGATGGTTCGATGAATCTCTTATTCGGTCTTTCCCTTCGTGCCTTTTTCAGCGTAGTGCATTCAAAAACTCTTAAACAACATACGAATAGGCCATCAACATACATGGTCAAGAATTTACGAGGTGTAACAATAATAACATAACATAAGGCTCAAGATTTTCAAATCATTTGTAAAATGTAAAAACATTAAAAATAGAAAATAGTAAAAAAAATCACAATTTTATAAATTAAAAAATAAACATAATAATTCATAAACATGTTTAACAATGGGAGGACTCGTCATACTGACACCATCATGATAGAGCCTCACATGATGCCCCAACTATCTTTCTCAAGTGGGCAGAGGCATCCCTGGCTTGCCAAGCAACGAACGTGCATTATGTGATATCACCAAATAGAGGTGACCCATTAACATTGTAATCTATCATCATGAACCTATGGTGGCATGTAGATATGAGACACCGGCATTGTCCTTTGAACACCGGGCTACTCGTTGCTAAACACTTCTTCAAAAATATGCACATTAGGCTCATATGTAAATGATAAACATAATTCATCAGATTCATGGCTAAACATTTAACATCATTGATAACGTTTTAATAAATTATTAGCCATAAATCAAGGGCTATTTAGTTGGCCAATATCATACATTGATAAATCATGAAATTCATTTACAAATTGTAAATCACATTTCAACACGTGGGCATTGCCCACGTCTTAGCATGTTTGAAAATACTTAATTCACTTGAAAACATGATTATAAATATGGGTAACTTGAAAATATGTTTTTCATCATCAATACTTCATCATACATGAACATTCATCACAAATCTTAACTTTCTTCAACTTTTCATAAATGGGCAATTGATTTTTTTTAAAAGCCTAAAACATGATTTTAATGGAAAACAACATAAAATTGGCTCATGATTCATAATTCCATAATAATAACTCATTTAGATCATCATGTGAGAATTCAAAATTTCATACATCAGATTAAAACCCCATAGAATGATATAGAATTTCATGATTTAGAGAGTTGGGTGGGTGTGAAATGGATTCACCCATTCATAACCTACACACCCGATTGAATGATTCTTACACTTCCTTTGAATGCCCAAGAAGAATTTGAGAAGACATGGAAGGGCTAAGACTTGATCTCCTCTCTTTTACCAACTTACATGCATGCTTTAATAGGTTAGAATGACTTAACCTATCTTACACTCTGGAAAAATAACTTAAAATGATGTCGCTTAGTATCTTAGGAGCGTAGAATGCGAGAATATCATTTGCAGCTTACACATACGCAAGTGCACGTGGTTTGAACAAGTAGTAAAATGGCTAAGTAAGCCAAGTATCGATCCCCATGGACTGAACTAAGGTAATATTCAACTTAAGTGTTAATGAACTATATCTTTAAGAATGCAAAACAACACTAAACAAGATTTTGAGGGTTTAGTTTCTAATTTATACCAATCTAATACAAAATTATAAAGTGAGTCTGAACTATAGTAATGAGCATGCTGAGGTTAAAACGAACATACAGTAAAGTAATCTATCGACACAATTCAGTTAATCTTTCCTTCGTTTGCTAGTCAAGAATTATTGCCTATGTATTGAAACTTTCGTATCCTACCCAACTTAATCAATCAAGGAAACTTCAATCTACATTTCTGTGATAAAAGAATTTCAAGTTTCTAGCCATACAAACCGATTCCTTAATTAACTACTACGACTTTCAGATATATTTCTATTATAAATGTAAATCACTCCTCAATTTTCCCAAACTAAGTAAAGATCATGACCTCACTAATTCACAACTTTCCAATTTCTTTCCTTTTCAAAATCAAAATTGGATTTTTTTAGATATACATCAATATTGGCCAAACATTAATGCAGTAAGAACAAGAATTGTTAGAACAACCATTGAAGAAAAGATGAAAACTAAATGATCACCATATTCACTACAAATGTTCTTGACCTCAGCAAGAAGAGAATTTAGCCACACATTTGTGGATTAAACATCATCAAACTAGTATAAATCATACAAATAATTGAGATAAAAGAGAAAGAGATACAGAAGAACCCTAGAATTTTTGTCCCCTCAACTGCCTGTAACCCATGTTCTTGCTCAACTAAGTCAGAATGTTTAAAAATAAACCTATTGTAAAAGGTTTACTGGTGAGAATTTTCCGAATAATAAAGCAACGCAAATGTATCGCTGAGCACTTCCTCCGTGCCATGGTGCTAACGTGGACCCTCTCTGGAATTATGTTATACCTCAAAATTCTGATATGTAGATGGCCTATTCGCATGTTGGTTAAGAGTTTTAGAATGCCACATGTGCTAGAAAAAAGGCCTGGGAAAGACTGGACAAGCGCTAAGTCGGCCCGTCGCAAGGTAAAATGCGAAATATAAATCGCATTCCATGAATGCGACTTCTTATAGGTCCCAACTATATAAGCCCCCAACTTCGGTTTTAATGTTAAAATTCTTATAATTTCCAGTGAAAATAGAGAGAAAAATCAAAGAGGAAGAGGAACGAAAGTTTCTTGATAATTTTCGTCCGATTACGCCATCAAACATGGTCCAAACTCAAATTAACTTGGATATCGAGGCATTTAGCAGCAAGGAGCATTCCTACAGGTTTAGTTTTGTGAAATCTGTCCATGAATCGTCATGCTACTGGAGCTGGGTGTAAGGAATTGCTCAAATTAGTGTCAATATATCTTTAGCCCTAAAGTGAATTTCTCCCTTCGACTTTCGGCAAATAGCAAGTTTCATCGCTCATGTGTCAAAATTGGGGCTATATATATATCGAAAGTGATGTTTTCTTCCAGAATATTAGTGTATTTAGTTCTAATTGATATATATATATATGAATGAGTTGGGAGAAATAGTAGAAATACGGATCAATCTACGCCGCTGGTGGGGAACTGCCAAGGTATGTAAAGCTAGTTCTCGGCAAGTTAGTAATCCAGTACAAAGAGTGCGATGTATATAGAATAAAGAATTCAGAATGTTGAGAATTGAGTCCAGAATGAGTTTAGCAAGCCTGTTTTTGAATTTAGCAAGAATGTTTATAATGGCTATGACTTATGTTCGTAATAAAAGTTAGTAAAACAATATCGTACAGTCGCATAATATCCCGTATACAGTATAGTCAGACAGTCGGATAATATCACAGATACAGTATAGCCAGACAGTCAAATACTATCCCAGATATAGTATAATTCAGTATGGAGAAAAGTGTTCAGAATGAGAAATCGTAATACGATAGTATTCCCTCAAACATGCTTGCTATATGTGATTATTGATTGTTGAGACTTGTTTGTGTTATGAGGGTACCCTTTGAGCGTCCTTGCCGCCCTAAGCTGGTAGCACCGTGTCGACCCACCGCGGAGGGTGGGGATACGCTACTTCCAAGGAGTGGTATGCTGTCCGCAGAGGGAAGAAGATGGGATGGAGCACTACCCATATCGCGGATCAAAGATAGCAAGACAGTTTACTCTTGTTGCTTTCTGCACCCAGGGAGATTTCATAAATACAAACACAATTACAGTTTACCGATTACAGTACAGGAGTCCTCCGAGCTCAGAAACAATTATTTATATCGAGGCCTTAGCCCGAGCCGGAGACCCAGGGGCCGCTAGAGGTTCTCGTAGTTAGACGAGTGGAGTGACTTATTTTTTGGATGGTTTTGACCCGGTAGGGGTATATAGATTGTTTGTTGGTTGTCTTCTAGCTTATGGGGCTGGTATTGGTCCTTTGCTGTTATATATATGTATATATATGTTATTTATTAGCTAATAGACAAGAGACGCACGTCGACAGGTATGCTCCCGCCTTATTCTCAGTACAAATAAGCTTGTTTCGCATTCTATTAGTTCAGACAGTTCCAGATATTTTCTACTGTTCAGAGTTTCTAGTTATGTTGTTTATATTCAGTTATGATCAGTTCGCTTTGCATACTGGGAAAGAATAAAATTTGACGCCCCCGTTTGGGGCGCTTCCCATTATTTACCTGCAAAAATTATAGACGAGGAGCCGATCCCTCGTGGATTCCAGCCAACTTCATAGAGTCATCAGCTCCTGTCATCCGGAGCCTGATATTCTGAGGTGCAGTTCATTTTCTTTGTTGTATAGTAAGGCAGGTCGGGGCCCCGTCCCGACTATTCATAGAGGCTTACATTGTATGGTATATCTCCTCAGTAATAATGGTGGCTTGTCAAAGGGGGCTGGGTGTGTCTAAGCTTAGATGTTTAGTGTTGTTGATTTTGTTGGCCGTGGGGGGCCGTATTCGTATGGGGGCAGCGTGACCTTGCTAGTCACGTAGATGTTCTCGGGTGATTCACATTATGAGCGATAACTAGACAAAGATGGTGTCCTTGTTTACCGCATAGGTTTCCATGAGAGTGATTTGGTGTTGATATTGGCTGTGACAGGTGGCTATAGGCCTAGTTGGCCGGGAGGCTGTATTTACAAATGCTATACCCGTTGATTCCATGAATTCGAGTTAGAGCCGCCTGTGCACCGTATAAAAGGAAGCCAGGGTCTAGCAGCTTCAGTCCTAGTAGTACCAAGTGCCGTCATACCCCCAAGGCGGCGCGTGACATTAGGTTCCTTAGAAATTTCTCCTTGGCGTGCCACGACTGCATCACGGAACACTGCCAACGTGTCACGGTGCAATTGCGGACCCTCATCGGAACGATCCTGTAAATATATCGAATTCACACGGTGGCTTTGCATCTGCAGGGCATTGCCTCCGTGTCACGGAGGTAACGCGAGGCTTCACTGATATGGACAAAATAATTTCACCGAGACAATGCCTCCATGTATGAACATGGACATGCCCAACATGAGCTTATTTCACGCTTCCTTGACCTTTTCCATTGCTTGCTTCCAAGTCCAGTCCTGATTTTTACCAACATGTATCTTAGCTCCTCAAAATTACATTTTACCTGCAAAACAACACGACCATGTTGGTTAGTAGATAATCATGATTAACGGGCAACTACATGAGAATGCAAAAATACAACGATAGATAAAACAAGACTTAAATGAAGCATTATATCACTTCAAGACATGAATTCTTCCCAAGATCACTTACCCATACCCTAAAACTCCTTTGTCATCTCGAACAATATTCTTACATCTCATGCAATTGACACCCAACGTAGCTACTTGCCCACACTCATGCTACAATTGTTCTGATTATTTAATATAAAGTAATCATCAAGAAACATGCATAAATCTCATCAATACAATGACATTCACCACATTAAGATCTCCTAGACCCAGAATCGACTCTCGATCTTGTAAAACTTGTGCAAATCAAGCGATCAAGACATCCGACACAAAAATTCAATCACTCACAAGCAGCGTTCCCTCAACACAAAAGAACCCTAAATCATATGATTTCACAAACATTTACACGTAGGGGTATATGAACACGATTTCACTCCCTCTCTCCCAAAGAATTCACATGCATCATGTCATAACCCATAGTTTGTTTCAGTGGGGTATTACTCCACTCAATATAAGGACGCCATGGACAAGATGTAGGACTTAACGGTTGTAATGTAAGCTAAGGAACTACTAAATACCTACAACTAACAATAGCAACTAGCTTCCTTAAGCGTTTTCAATACCTCCCACCATCAAGGTGCTACTTGTTTCTTCCTTCATCCTCTATTCCTGAAGTTTTTCTTATTTTTGTTCCCATTCTTGCCACACTCGACTCTTAATAAACAAAGATTAGTTATACATATTTATTTTATTTAATTCTTGCTAGTGCACCTTGACCTTTATTTAATCCACCACTTCCGCTTCTTTTTCATGTAATTCTCACTTTGACACTGTGGGAAAATTAGTTTTCTTGAGCGCGAAGAGTTTTGATCAAATTCACTTGCTAATGAAAAACAAGGGATTAAGCTCGGTTTGTACGTCTTCCAAGAAAGAAAAAATAGGCTAAAGGCCCAATGGGGCTAACTAGGATGTACATTCAAGGTAGGTATGATAATGGAAAACTTTCGGTTTAATCAAAGAAATGCCTACATCCTCTCGTACAATACACATCCTTCATTTCGTTTCGTACACCTGCCAGGCAAGTTCTAGACATCTACAATAGCATGGAATAATCGAAACCTCACAATTTCACTCATTGCACATGCTCAACTCAAGACATATTCACAGACTCTTCAATCACCTAATTACAAGAATTCAATATTAAGCCTCAATCACACCGAATCGAACTCTATGGCCTAGGTATTTCAACATGTTCACACATTTTCATGCTTCGCTACGAATCACCTTTATCTTAATATCATGTACAACACGCAACAAGAATTCCGAACCATGAGTAGCGACACGTTTGGGAAATAAACGAAAGAAAGAAAATAATAGAAAAAAAACTACTCCTATCGACTACATTTCCCTTAAGACGGTCGTCATCCATCCATCATAGGTAACGGTCACTATTTACGACTTCGGTTCAATGGGACTATTCTCGGTAAAAGCATCGAAAGCAAACGCTCGAGAAACCCACCGTAGAAATTCAACAAAAATTTTTTAAAAATATCGATAATTTTGATAGAAACAAAAATATTTGCACGACCAAGCAACAACAACTCAACATAACACACAACAGCTTACCATTCCTTACAACACCGAATTAATTACAGAACAGACCACACAAAATCAAGCAGGGTCACATTTCTTCACAGGCACAACAACACAAGACATAAACATAAACAACAATAAAGAATCGCACCTAACTACCCCACCCCACACTTAAACCGAACATTGTCCCTAGTGTTTACATAATTCAACATATCACAAAAGTAGGTGGTGAAGCTTCCCGATCAATCGAAGTATTCAACTTCTTCATCGGGTGTCGTTGCCTCGTCTCCCATATCCACCGGCTCCCGCCGTCTTCATCTCGACTCCACATTCGAGTTCCTCACGGCGTGTCTCCTCATCGGTGGGGACATCGTTATCTACCGGCTCCACAAATGCTGGCCCCACTCTGCATAGAGCCTGGCATTTTCGCCGAAGGGGTAATCCAAGCAGAGCTGCCACAGCTCATCTTCTGTTGCTGGCCTCCCCGCCATGCTAACCGCATCATCTCGCTTCCCAACATGGGCCATATATCGATCATCCCGAAAGCATGTCGCTTCGGGCTAAGGTGAGAACTGGCCCGTGAGTAGTGTCCGATGCCTTGGTTTTGGCAGTCCAAGGCACGCTTATCCATTTGGGCATGTAGTCCAAGGCCTCTTCCTCATACATGGCTCCTCAGAACGGTGTATGTAAACCACTAACTCGCATCTGTGCCCTTAATGGAGTCGGGCTCTCTTCATGGCGGATGATCACCACCCTAACATTTATCTCAAGCCCTTTCATCAGGGCATATACCAACCACACTCGATCCCGAGTGACATCTGTCATGTGCACCTCAGATAAGGCAGGAACACACAATTTTTAGCCAAATCCTGGCTTCCCCGTTCATTTGAGAGGTGCAGTTGTCTCCATGGTAGCCCCTCTCCTTGTGCCTGCTCCACTGTGCTGTCGAACGGGCTCCACATATAGTGCGTCTCATCAGCATAAGGTGGAGTTGTGTTCAGCTGCCAGAGTACAATGGAGTCTGTGTCCTGCACCCCAATATAGCATTCAGCAATGGGGATCAGCAGAACGTGACAACCCCGCCCCGATCTTGACAAAGGTGACCTGGAGGGTCGTAGTTCCAGTTGGCATAGAACTCATGAATCAGATGGAGATTGCACTCCTGGGATCTTCAAAGATGATGTTGAGCCCGGTAGTCAATCCGGTGTGCGATCCTTGGAATTCCTTGCCAGCGCTTCCTTGCAATTTGCTCTTCTAGGAAGTATTTGGTCTCTTGTGTTTTGCATACCATTTCTTCCTTCATCACTACTATCGCTTCTATTGACGGCTTTGGCCTCGCGGAACTGCTGGTGCTGCTGGAACTGTTATTCCCAATCTAATTCTTTTTCTACCGGCGCCCGATGTGGATGCGCACTTTCCCTTGGTCTTGCCTCTGTCTTACATTGTTCCTCGTACTCATCGAACAAGATAATCCTACCGTTATTCAAGTCACAATTATCTTCAACTAAGGTTAAAGGAGTTAGGCCACCCCACACTTAGTCTTTATGCTAAAAATTAAAATAATTTGGCAAGATAATCATGTCTTCACAATTCTTAATATCTAACATGCTTAGTGCATTCAGATAAGTCGATGGAATAAGTACTATGTACTACTCGCACTGCATAACGAATAACAATATTGCTATCGATTCCATTACATCACATAGCACTTACCCAATTTTTTGTTCTCAACAACCTATGCAATTCACCAATTTCATTTTCCTGAAAATTCTTGTTACATTAGCATATTCATCTATATTCACAACATCATTCACATCACCCAACATGCACAACCAAATTTTTTCACATTTCAACCAAATTTAGTTTCTTCCTATTCAAATTCCAACCCTAGCTACCAAATTCGCAAAAATTCAATAAATATTTTTTCTATCACTTTTTATTTCAATCATAATTTAATTTCCAATTTCATATAACTGACTATCTCAAATGTTTTTTTTGTTTTTTTAATTAATTTATGAATTTCTAATTGTTAAAAATTGAAAAATTCAAGCAAAATGAGGTTAAGTTCAAGAACATACCTTTAACCCAATGAAATCGAAGAAAAGTTGAAGAAAACTTGTGCCTCTAGGTCCCTGTCACGTTGGGGGAGGAGGAATTTGGGGTGTTGGTCGTGGAGAGAATGGAAAATGTGGAAAATAGAGGGAATCGGGGTTTAAAGAGTGTTTTTCGCGCGGGTCACCCGCGACCCGGTGACTCCGACGTGAAATAGCACTTCAACGTACCGCGTAGGGTAACGCAGCACCCTCCGTGACGCGGAGCCATCACGCCGCATTCTGGAATTTGTAAAAATTTCAGAATAGGCTGCAACGTGTCACGGAGGGTAACGCGGAGCACTCCCGTGACACAGAGCCAACGCTGTGGCTCACCGTAATGCCACTTTTTTATTCTCGCCTCGATTTTTCCTTTGCGCTTCTTTGCATTTTTTACCTCCGTTCACCTAAAAATCATCTCACAACAAGAAATTGGTTAGAATTACAGGTTTCAACGCAAACACAATTTTTTTTCTTTATATTCAACTATTTCTACTCATCTATTACAACAATTTCATGGGTTGCCTCCTGCAGCGCTGGTTTACCGGGTCATGGCCGACGTCATTAATGCTCAATCATACTCTAGAGTGATGGACGTCTTCTCTTGAATAACGTCCTCACCCCTATAATGCTTAAAACGCTGCCCATTAACCAAGAACATGGCAATACTGGATATTTTGCCATTAACTCCACTGCCCCAAAAGCGGGTCATTTCATCACTCAAACGGCCCTGACCATTTGAACCAAGTAATTTCCTCGGGAAACACCTTCAATCTTGAATTGAAAAGCAACACTTCGCCCCAGCTCGAAAACATGATGCACCATATGCTTATCGTGCCACCTCTTTGTTTTCTCTTGTAGCACTTGGCAATTTCATAAGCATGCCAACGAACTCATCAAGTTCGCTAGTTGCATCAAATTCTTCTTGCCCACTAGCTCTAGGTCCATATTCAATTTCGTCACGACCTAGAGCTTTCCGTGTTCTAGCTCCACCGGTAGATGATGGTTTTCCAGGACCTAATGGTATGGAGAAGTTCCAATTGCGTCTTGTAAGCAGTTCTATATGCCCACAACGTATCGTTTTTCTTTGACCAATCACTACGTTGTGCATTCACTTTTTTTGGAGAATCTTCTTCACTCAATGTTCGACACCTCCACTTGCCCACTAGTTTGGGGATGATATGTTGTTGCCACCTTGTGGCACACCCCATACTTAGCTAGCAAACTTCTTGAACTTGCATTGAAAAAATGAGCCCGTCCATCACTGATAATGGCTCGGGGTGTCCTAACCTCGGTGAAATGTGCTTTTTCGTAAATTTTGTTACTACCTTGTAGCTCCTGGGGCAAGCTATTGCTTCAACTCACTTTGATACATAATCAACGGCCACCAAGATGTAACGATTACCAAATGACGGTGGAAAGGGCCCATGAAATCGATGCCCCGCTACATCAAAGACTTCCACTTCTAATATACTGCAAATGCATATCTCTTGACTCCTACCAATTGTGCCTGTCCTTTGACATCTATCGCACATTTTGACGTATGCCATAGAGTCTCTGAACAGTGTAGGCCAAAGAAACCTGACTGTAGCACCTTGTGCGCTGTCCGCTCGCCTCCATGGTGCCCTCCATACAATGAAGAGTGACAACCTCAAAACTTCACCTGGCTCTCCGGATGCATCTTCTCATCACCTGATCTGGTCCCTCCTTAATCAAGTACAGCTCATCCCAAATAAAATACCAGCAATCATGGCTCAACTTTTTCCTCTGCTGAGCCGTAGCCTCCGGTGGATAGACTCCACTCACTAGCAAATTCACTAATGTCTCGCATACCAAGGGATCTCAACTTCCCTTATTGCCAAGAGCTGCTCATCCACGAACTCCTCTTTGATGTTGTCACCTTCCTTCACATGCAAACTGACTTTCCAATCACAATAGGTGTTCTGCCACTTGATTCTCGCTCCTTATCTATCCCTAATCTCTAGGTCTAAATCTTGCAACAACAAGATCCATCTAATCACTCGGCTTTGCATCCTTCTTATTAAACAGAGATCGAATCGTTCGCATGATCGGTATGGGCTACAACTAGTCTAGAACCCACCTGTGACCTGAATTAATCAAACGTGAACACCAATGCTAGCATCTCTTTTCCGTGACTGTATAATTACTTTGGGCAGCATCCAGTGCTTTGCTTTGCATAATGAATAGAATTAAAATTCTATTCCTCCGCCGCCCCAATACAGCCCCACAGCCTCATCGCTTGCATCACACATCAGTTCAAATGGTTGTTCCTAATCCGAGAAATAAGGATAGTGCTTCTATCAATTTCTGCTTGACACACCTATCATCAAACTCGAACTTCACCTCTTTTCAGCAACCTGCATATTGGTCTAGAAATTTTGAGAAGTTTTTGATGAACCGTATGTAGAACCCTGCATGCTCGAGAAAATCAAGTGAACACCCTTCACCGACAAAGTGGTGGTAGCTTTTCAATAACTTTGATCATAAAACGATCGACTCAAACCCCTTGCAAGACACTTCTAGCAAGGAAGATACCCTCCTTGACTAAGAAGCCAGACATTTCTCCCGCTTGAGTACAAGGTTGTGGATTCTTCACAGCCGAGCTTACACCCCGTGAGCATTCTGCATACATAGCAAACAAATTACCAAAAATAGAAAAATCATCCATAAATACGCCTGACGAAATCTTCCACCATGTTGTGAAAGATCGCTACTAATAATACATTCAGAATGTGGAGATGCAGCCAGACACTAAATGGTATCCGCCAAAGATATGTCCTGGTAAGATAGGAAAATAAATTTCTCTGTCCTCCATGCTGGCAATACTTGTTGGTAACCAGAGTACCCATCAAGGAAACAATAATATTCTTGTCCAGCCAATCTTTCTCAATATCTGATCAATGAACGGTATAGGTAGTGATCTTTCCCTTGTATTTCATTAAGCTTTCAGAATCCATGCATATCTGCCACTGTGACTAAGGCGAGTGGGGATCAGCTCATTTTTTTCATTGGTGACCACAGTCATCCCTCCCTTCTTGGGGACACACTGAACGGGGCTGACCCATTCGCTGTCCGGAAATAGGATAGACCACACCCGCATCAAGCCACTTAATTACTTCATTCCTAACCACGTCCTTCATCATCGGATTCAACCCTCCTTAGGCTATAATAAATAGCTTTGCCCTCTGCCTCCATGAAATGTGAAAAGGCAAAAGTTGATGACATCCATATCTGCGTCTGCTGTCATTAAAATGTTAATGCACCAATGCACTGCGGCCACGCGCTGGCAAGTCATCTTCCCCCAAAAGACATATTTTAAATGGGGAGGCAATGTTTTCAACTCCAACTTTTGTGCTTCCTCAATAGATGGTTTCGGCAATGGTTCCAGGGACCCGCCGCTGGAAAGTCATGCTTCCTGAGATACCATTGTAGTTCATTCAACATTTGCACCATCTCAGGGTGGCATTCTATCTCCGAAATGACGGGGAGCTCATCAATGCTCTTTCCAATGGATCTCGAGATTTAACAATCTGAAGAATTTCTACTTGATTAGCACATTGATTGCTGAAAACTCATGTATGGCCGGAAGCTTCATGGCCTTATATACATCAAATACCTCCATCTTGTCATGTGCCCGCATGGTTAGCTGCCGTGCAACTACATCAATCAAAGCTCTCCTGATTGCCAAGAAAGGACGTCCTCAAATTAATGGACTTTCGCATATGGCTCAAAATCTAGAACAATGAAATCTACTGGGAAGAAAAGGAGCCCACTTGCACTAGCACGTCCTCCACAAAGCCATCTGGTCTGTCCAAAGAACGGTCCGCTAACTGAAAGATCATCAGAAGGTCTTAGGGACTGTCCAGCCCCAACTTCTTGAACATCGACGTCGGCATCAAGTTAATGCTCGCTCGCAAATCGCACAACCCGCGAGCTCGGATACTTTGCCCAATTGTGATTTGGATTGTAAAGCCTGAGGGTCCTTGCTTGCTGGCAACCTATTCTTTTATCCGGGAAGTGCAATTCTCAAGAAGCACCCACCGTAGCATACTCCGTCTATCTGCTTTTGTTAGCTACGATGTCCTTGATATTCTCTTTTCATACTTCGGCACTCCCTAAAAACATCAACCAGAGTGTAAATTAATGTGTACCTATTTAAGAACCTCCATGAACGTTTGAAACATGCTTCCTCATTGTTTTTCTTTAATCTTTGAGGAATCTGTGGGTGGTGGTCTCTTCTCTTCTTCAGCTGCCTTCCCCTCTCATCATGTTCCCTCTCTTTTTCTACTGCTCCTGACTGCTGAGGTTGTCTTTCTGGTTCCACCTGCCTTGAGTTGTAAACCACTCCCTGTGGTCACCGCATTTACTTGCTTGGGATTCAAAGTCGCTGTCACTTGGTAGTCCTCCCTTGGCCTGTGTTTTGAGCTCCACCAGTTGTCCAAACTTGTACTCCAACGCCTTTGTTGCTAACTGATTGTTCTTCTTTTACATCTGCTGCAAATTTCACATAATCATCCTGTAATTGAGCTAGTTAGCTAACATTGTTTTAAACATTTCCTCACTGCCGGTGGGTGGTGGAGAAGGTGCATTGTTTCATATTGAGTCCCAGAGTTCTACCCTCCTTGGATTTCTTTGCACAATCTCCTGATTCAAACTCGCTCTTGATGGCTGTTACTACCCCAAAAGAAATTCGGATGATTTCTCCAATTCGGTTTGTAATTATTGCCATACGGCTGGTGATTATTTCTATGTACATTCGAACAAAGTTCATCGAATCTGGATTTGAACCACAACCCTCACCGAGTGTTCATTACTACCGCATACTACACCAAATTTGTTGCACTACATTAACCGGGGCTTGAGGTTGATTCAAGCATACATATTGCTAAAGTGGTGTTGGAGTTGATGTTGCAGCGCAGCTATCTGTGTAGCGATAGCTGCAAACCATCCACTTCCGAGACTCCCGCCGCTTTCCTTGTTCCTCCTCTAGAAGAGTCCGCATTCCACTGATTTCTATTAAATACGATTTAACAAAGTATACAACTCCTATGTCTTTCTAATGCTTGTCCCCCAACCGCCGAGTCTAGCAAAATTTTTTGTGTGGGCCCCAAACTCCTATGAAAGTATGCACCAGCACATCATTGACTAGTGATGGTGAGGACAATCCCATAACATAGATTTGAACCTTTCCTGTGCTTGATACGTATTCTCCCCTCTTTTTTAAAACTTGTAACCTGGACTTCTAAGTCTCGTCAAGTTCTAGATAGAAAGAATCTATCAAAATTTTCTTGCAAGATCATCCCAAATGGTGATAGAGCTAGTGGCTCACTTCAATCACCTCTTCTTTGTTTCTCCTAATAATGAAAATGTGAATAATGTGTTTCCTACTGTGAATCTGGATGATACCCTGGGATGTAAGTGTCACTTTATCTCCAAAAAGTTTTGGAGATGTTGTTGTGGATCTTCGTGAGGGAGACCTTTGAAATGCCCGCTGGTGTGCAGCAATTGCACCATGTTCTGCTGCTTCTCAAACCTCCTCCCGGCTCAGGTTTGCGAATAACTGATGTAACATTTTTAGCATGATTTTACCTCGCAAACCGGCCTAGCTGCCATTTCCTAGGGCACTAACACTTCCTTACAAGTGGTGGATTCTATTGTTGGGCCCAGGATTGTCTGTCCGAGTAACTGCAGCTTCTTCTCTAGAGCTTCTACATGGAATTGCTCGGCTCTAAGCATGAATCCACCAAATCTCCTTGTTTCTTGCCGTTGTTCAACAGATAACTTGACATCGCAAAAGACAAAGCAAGGATAAAGTTGCTCACACTTATATAGAAATTGTAAACTAACACTATGAAAACAATTTTACCAATTGCCAGTCCCCTGCAACGGCGCTCAAAACTTGTTCAAGGCTTTTAGCAACTACACGCAAGTGCACGTGGTCAAACAAGTAGTAGAATGGCTTAACTAAGCTAAGTATCGATTCCACATGGACCGAACTAAGGTAATAATCAACTTAAGTATTAATGAACTATATCTTTAAGAATGTAGACAAATAAATTAAATAAGATTTGAGAGCTTAGTTTCTAATTTATACTAATCTAAGATAAAATTGTAAAGTGAGTTCATATTATAGTAATGAGCATGATGAGTTAAAAACCAACATGGTGAAGTAATCTATCGACACAATTCAGCTTAATATTTCCTTGATTGCTAGTCAAGAATTATTGCTTCATGACTGAAACTTCTGTGATCCTACCCAACTTAAGAATCATGAACCTTCAATCTACATTTTTGTGATAAAAGAATTTCATTTTCTAGCCATACAAAATCGATTCCTTAATTGACTAATACGACTTTAAGATATATTTCTATTCTGAATGTAAATCAATTCAATTTTCCCAAACTAAGAAGAAATCATATCCTACCACTCACAACTTTCCAATTTCTTTCCTTTCAAGATCAAAATTGATTTTTTAGATATACAATAATATTGGCACAAACATAATGCAAGAAGAACAAGAACTTGATAGAACAAACATTGAAGAAAGATGAAAACTAAAATGATCAACAATTACATTCACTACAAATGTTCTTAAACTCATCAAGAAGTGAATTTAGCCACTCATTTGTGGATTAAACATCATCAAATGAATATAAATCATACAAACAATTGAGATAAAAGAGAAAGAGATATAGAAGAACCCTAGTATTTTCGTCCCCTCAACTGCCTGTAACCCACGTTCTTGCTCAACCAAGTCAGAATGTTTAAAAATAAATGGCCAAAATAATTTCACCCTATACAAATTGCCTCCGCGATGGCAGCGTGACACGGTTCCATCACGGAGCCCTTATATTTGCTGCTCTTCCTTGACCTTTCCCAATTCTTGCTTCCAAGTCCATTCCCTATTTTTACCAACATGTATCTTAGCTTCCCAAAATTATATTTTACATGCAAAACATAACTAATCATGTTAGTTAGTATAAATTCACATTTTAACTACAAATCACATGAGAATGTACACATAACGATCGATAAACAAGACGAAATGAAGTATTTGAGTATCACTTGGGCATATAATTCTGCCCAAGATCAAATACCCTAAATAATTTCACTGCAATTAACTGCTTGTCAGTCCCCATGAGGGACCTAACAAGTTGTTGCCATCACCCACGAGTCATCACCTCAGTCATAAGGTACACTGTCTATCAGATCACCTGGGCTCATCAGGGGGACTTCAAGAGTCGTCACGGGTTACCACGGCTCATGGTCACCACTGGTCACCTTCAGTGTCTTGATTTCAAATAAACCCTATCCTACTGACCACGACCCACCCAACGTGTCGTGGTGTCTGACCACGATTCGTGTGGTCTATCCGTTAGGTGCACTACCTTACATTTTTCTCCTTCTTAATTCACTTGGCCATGGCTGACCTGACGAGTCGTGGTGCCTGACCACGACTGGTGGTCATGCCCTTGATGACCCCCCCCTTTCAATACAGCCTTTAACTCAAACCAATACTTCACCATGAGTCACCTCAGGACTTATGGTCCTCCCCCACAGGTCACAAAATGACTCGTTCTGTGACCTGGTGCAATATTTTTCAGTTTTCTCCATTTCAACTCCCTGATCTCATATTGGACTTTTTGCGACTTTGAGCTATTTTCAACCTGTCCCGTATGAGTTGAACCTTTTCCATAGCTTCATGGACTAAATCTGGACCTATCATGGCAGCTTCACCAACTTCGAACCAGCCAATGGGTGATCTACATGTTGCCCATATAGAGCCTCAAATGGAGCCATCTGAATACTGGAATGGTAGTTGTTATTGTATGCAAACTCGATAAGTGGAAAATGATCATCCCAACTACCTTTGAAATCGATCATGAATGCTCTCATCATGTCCTGGAGATTCTGAATTGTCCGCTCCTCTTGACCATCTATTTGCGGGTGAAATGTTGTGAGCTTAACCTGAGTACAAGTCCCTTTAGAAATGACCACTAAAACTGAGAGGTAAATTAGGTACCCCTGCTGAAATAATTGATAAGGGCACTCCATGCAACCAAACTAGCTCCCAGACATATAGTTTGGCATAATCCTCTGTTGAATCCGTTGTTTTGATCGGTATAAAATGTGCAGTGATAAGGGGCATATTTATATGCCAAATCGATACTCAAATGTATAACTTTTGTCTTGTTTGTCTAATAAATTGTGTACATTCTCATGTAAATTGTA